>JAOBRG010343025.1:0-14272 GCA_027574985.1 Umimayanthus nakama | reverse complement strand
TGGGCGTAGCCAGGGAGGGGGGGGGGGCAGCGGTTTCTCCTCTTTCTAGCAACGGCACTGTGTATGGTAACTAAGTTGTTTAGAGAATTTGAGCTATTTATAGGAAGTAAAACATAGATGTATTGAAATTTCTTTTAGCCCGAAAGCTATTTCAAAAAACATATGATATCAGCAACCACCTCGGTTTCCGTAAAAATGCTAAATAGTGAAAACATTCCTGCTGACGTCATATCCAAAGAAAGAAAACTTTTTAAAAATAGCTATAAACTTGCAATCAAAACAATATTTTTTCTTGTGTGTGTGGCCTTGGATTAAGAGGCCTGTAGAGGCACGGTAAGGTGGCGAACTTCCTAACATTCTTTTGTCGCCAAAGAATTGTTCTCACAGCTGTTATGGTTGTGTTAACTACATACTTACAATAGAATAGCTCAACCTGGCTCCAGGTTCCGTTAGCGAGACATTTGCGCGACGCCTTAGCATTTTGAGGCCCATAGAGGCACTCTTGAAATAAGATTATCTTGACTTCTGTTTGTGGCCAATAAAAAATTCCCACATCTGTAATGGTTGTGTGACTTGGACACTCACAAAAGGACAGCACAACTTGGCTCCAGGTCCCGTTAAGGCTACACAACCGCGATGCCTGGCGCTTTTCAGAACCTGAGCAAAAGATCAGTGCTGTGACTCCTGTTACTGTTTCGTTCCAGCGAAGTTTCGTTCCACTTACATTTCCTTACACCCGCTGTACTATTATAACACTGACTCATGTCTAATTCACTCCAAGCTCCATTTAAATAGCAATGACGTTGAACAAACGTATTTTTGAGTCCACCTGGACAGTTTTGTTTAGCGACAGTGTCTGCGGCTGTTGGTTGCCAGGTTATTCTTGTCTTATTCGTTGCGGTTCCTGTTGTTTCAGCAGGACAATTCGGACTCTGGCCACATTCTGAAAAAAGAAAATAAAAATCAAACCATGTATGCTTTTGCAAAAAGCTTAGAAACCATTATTCTTTTTGTAGGCAGTCGCACTTTTTAAGATTTCTGTATTTAACGACACATCGTTCTTTAAAAAAAGAGGGGAACGACAGATCACTGTTTTGAAAAATGAGGAAACAAAAATAATAAAGCCCCAAAAACATACTCTTGTTTCACAGATTTTGACTGAGGTGGTTCGAAACAGTTTTACTTTTCATTTACGCAGAGCTTTGTGAAAAAAGGTATACATATTGGAGGTAAAATTACTAAATGGCAGGCAACTTTACAGACACTTTAGTTTCTTGGAAACTAGAGTGGGCCTCAAATACGTCCTTTATAAAGTCAAACTTGTTTACGCAAAAAACTTCTTGGTTAACCGCCGTTTTTGCTCAACAAATAGTTAAAATTACAAAAAATTCATCAAGAGTTTTAGGCTTCAGAGTCTTTAGTAACTTACATAAACTTTAACCAGACTGAAAAAAGTACATTATTTAATAATTTTTTGGAGTCAAGTGAGTTAGTTGTCAGGTAATCCTTTCTCACTTGGCAATTGACAGTCAAACTATCAGACTTGTTTTTTAACAGCAGTCAATTGGTCTTACCAGCCGTACAGTCGTCCTTGCTCGTAGCCCCGGTTTGCCCGCAGGTGGAATTTCCATTTGGACAAGTTTTACAGTAGTCACTTCCTACTTGGTCCTGGTACTCGTCTTGAGCACATCTCTCACAGGAACTTTCATTTTCAAGTTTTTTGAAGAAAAATCCTTTCGAACAGGCTACCTAAAATAGAGAGACATTTTTTGATTCATCATGTGCTATCAATGCTTTGAACTAGAAAGAAATTTAGGAAATGAGATGCCTAACTGTTTTCTTAATGATTAAAAGAGCTCAGGAAGATGGAATACAGTAGATGGAAATAGAGGAGGGAACGTAGTAGGACATCAAAAAGCTGTTGTATACATCTTTCTTTCTTCTCTTTCCTCACTTCAACACGGAATATTGGGGTTTGGTAATCTGATTAACTCTCTTCTTACGGTATTAATCCGATATCCTGTAGTTTGTCAAATAATGGAAACTGTTTGTCAGAGTGAGAATGTATTACAATACCATGTACACAACTTACTTTAAGAGTAATTTTGTTGTTGATAGCTTTGACAATGTACACGATATTTTTTATCATGTTAATATTAATAATAAGCGAGTGTTTACCCTACCTTATTTGTCTCTGTCTGTCTACATGTTTATCAGTCTATCTGGCTATCTCTGCATGTCTGACTGTCTAACTGTCTATTGTTTTTATTCAACAGTTTATCACAGATGTTTTTGGACCAAAGCATTCAAACCCTGACCGTATTTCAAAACCGAAAGGCAGCACATTTCTTGTACTAATCTACATGTATACCGGATCAATCAATACAGAGACTGAATATTATTGTCCAGCGGTTCTTAACCCTACTCCGTCCCGCGGGAGGATTTTGACGCTCGCGCCAACTTTGAATAGCTGGCAATTTCAGACAATCTAAAATAGTTCTTCCATATCACAGAATTATTGTCCTCAAATTCATCTGGCGATTTGGTAATTGGTAGAATTTTGGTTAACTGTTAATGGTCCAGCACCCTTCGTAGTCGGTAGAGCATCCGCCCGGTGTTTGGAAGGTCGTGGGTTTAAACACCATTGGGGACTTGGATTTTTCCAAGTTTATTTTATGTGTGCTTCAACCATTTCTTTAAAAACATTTTATTATAATTTATTAAGTAATAATGTTCTACCTAACGTCCAAGTTTCATGACGATATCGTCAACACTTTTGGAGGTATGGAGGAAGGAAAGGGCGGTTGATGCCCCTATTCTCGTGCCAAGGAACTTCAAAAGGGCCCAGACTAAGTGTGGTTAAAGAAAAGTATACTTTTTCCAAGTAACAAATGATTGTGCGCTTCATTCCAAACAAACTTGAACAACCAGAGAAAGTTTTCCCAACCCCTTCTTCCAGAAAGTGTGAACAAATGTTCAAGGCTGATTACATACCGCATGTGTAGTAAACTTCCAGGTACTTTATCGTGTGGGGACACGGGTCACCGAAGACGCTGCTTGAGGCCTTAAGGCTGCAAGTTGTCTTGTTCTCACACAACTGGCGCACCTTGCTGAGGGATGATGCCGCGCTGCAATTGGTGGTTCGAATGGGTCCCGGGCAGGTCTGCTCGCCCACTGTCCGGCCGTAGTTCGCCCACAACACGTGAATATGTGTTTCATTGCCGCACGTGATGCGGTCGCTCCTAGGGCCCTCACACAACAAGAACAACAGAGCTGGAAAAATGTTTTACAGGCGAAAAACAGTTACTTGTAATTAATTACAAACACTTTTGGCTGAGCTTTATTCACTTTTTTTATTCAGTCAAGAGTTTCTTTCAAGAGTCGTTTGCTTGGAAGTAAATGCAACGTGATCGACGTAAAATATAACACGGTGTTGTGTTGTACTGTGTTGCATTGTATTGTATCTTACCCCCTGACTTGAAAACTACTGCCAATCAGAGGCCAGGATTGTCGTTGCATATTCTGCGGTATGCAACAAAATAATATTCCACTATACTTTTCCGTCATTTCTTCCGAGGACTTTTCAAAATTAGCTTCAAAACTCTACAACTACTGCCAACCTTTACGAACAATTGCGATCAGGTCCAGAAACTTTCCAATGATTTTCGAACTGTTTGTCAGTGTCTGTCAGTCTGCCAGTCTGAGTGAAAAAGAGTTACAATATTAAGTAATTTTGTTTTTTACAGCTTTGACAATGTACAAAAGCAAGTATTTACCCTACCTTACCTATCTTTGTCTGTTTGTCTATCTGTCTTTCTGTCTTCTCCGTTATTACAACCATTTGTTGGATCTTCCTGATTCCACCCTTGCAAATCAAGCTTTTCTTATCTCAAAAAACCTGCATGCTCATAAGAGGAAATGTTATCATTCTAGTCTACATGACATTTTTGATTTTTGTAATACAAATAATTGCAAGATTGCTTTAGTTATTAAATTCTCGAATCCATTATTAGCAAAATACGAACAAACAATGAAAGAAGTATACACAAAGTTTTGGAATAACTCTGTTATCCACTCGAAAAAACTTGAGTTTTATGACAGTTTTAAAAATAGATATGAAAGTGAACCCTACTTAGAAGTAGTTCGGAAATTTGATAAGAGAAGAACTTTAACAAAATTTAGAATTAGCAACCACAAGTTAGCTAGTGAAACAGGCCGCTATACAAAAACAACTATTAAAGATTGAATTTGTTTATGTTGCTCTATGAACGTGATAGAAACAGAAGAGCACATGATTCTCAACTGCCCTTTATATAATAGTTGACGACTTCATTTTTTTGAGAAAATCAACAATCGGAGAATTAATCCATTTAAATCCAAAAAATATTTATGAAATTATAACCAGTGGTGATCATAAAGGGATTTTATACTTTACAACTTTTGCATTTAAATGTTTTAACAAACCTGTAAATAACTTACAAGGGTCTAGTGCTCAGCGAATGTAACGATTGATCATATATTAGCTATTTATGCTTGTAATGTAGTTTGGTTACTCAGTTTTAAATTCCATTTATCATTGTTGTAAAAATTTATAAGCTTTAGCTATACCTGTAATTTTACAAGGTCATGCGAATAAAGCACTTAAAAACTATCTGTCTATCTGTCTTTTAGTCTATCTGTCTATCTGTCTTTTTTATTCAACAGATTATCACAAATATTTTTGGGTTGGGTATACCGTCAAAGCATTCAAAACCTCACCGTATTTCAAACCCGAAATCCAGTGAAATTCGTGTACTCTTCATCAAATCAATCTCAAATTAAAAGCAAGAAAGAGTGAACATTATCGTCCTGCAATAGACCAGTTTCGTATTACCGTTTACCGCTGATTACAGATTATCACAGAAATTTTTGGGTGGGGGTAAACCGTCAAAGTATCCAAACCCTGACCAAATTTTACACTCGAAATGCAGCGAAATTCCTTTGCTCTTCATCAAATCATCCTCAAAGTAAAAGCAATAAAGAAAGAACATGGTTATCGTCTAGCAGCTTTGGATTGGAAGTGCCGTTTATGGAAGTCGTCCTTCCGTTGTTACTTTTCGGTCTGGCCAACTTTTGATGGAGCCTTGCTCCTCCTTAGGGAGTTATGCCAAGAACGTAAACACCAAAGTGTCACATAAGTCGCTAGTGAATTCACTTGCCGCTAATTACAAAGATTCGTTTTTACAGTATGAGCCTCGACATGATGTTTAATCTGAGTAAATGTTGGCGAGATCTGAATATCTAACAATACACGGAGCTGTCAATATTTTATACCCACATTCGAGTTTTTGAATATTTAAACACTGGGTCGACAGGAAGCCTCAATAACGACAGGTGTCTTGCAAGCATTGCTGCAACTTCGTAATACCCCTGACCAGAACTGTAACATACTACAAGCGCAGATCGTTTTCAGCCTCCCACTACGAGACCGGCTGGAAAGGTGTTCAAACCCCAATACATGTCCGTCAAACTTGGCGCAGGGCATGGGCTGCAAAGGAGAGACCTGTATACGGATGACACACACTATGGAATACCTGAAGGAACACTCGAGAAGCCTCAGGCCTTTGGCAGTAGGAGAAAGAGAGACGCAAACCCAATTAAGTAAGACAGATTGGAGGTTGTTGTAGAACCACCCAGCCACGATCAGTATCTAAAGAAGATGGACAGATCAGGTCATTTAACGTTGCGCCATCGCCACTTCCTTTGGGTCTTTACATGCATGTATACAGTAGCCAACCCGTCCATCGAAGAGCGACCATGTGCACAGCAGCAACCACCCTATCGTGAAGCCGAAAAGAAAAAAGATTCGCCTCACTTCCTCCCAGAGCAAAGAAAGCGCCACTCGACGAACCTGACATATCCTAGGAGAGAGCCCCCCCCCCCCCCTCCTCCCTTAGACTTAGGAGGGATGTAGAATTTGCCACTGATCCTGACCCCTTGATACGCTTTGTAACGTTATACACCAAGTAGTAGCTTCATTTGGAGGAGAGCCGCTGACCAGTGAAAACATGGTCTGCCTTGTTTTTCCGAAGGTCGTGGGTTCGAACCCCAACGGAGTCAGATTTTTTTTTTCTTATTCGTGTGAGCCTATTTCCTTTCTAGAAATAATGCCAAGAGGGATTTTTTGGAATATTTATCAGACCACTTAACTTAGCACGTTCAAAGCTATACACCGAATTATCAATGCCTGTAGCGAGCATGGAGTCGAGGCCTTGTTGGACAGAACGAAAGAGTATTTCAAAAATTCTTTTGTCCTGTCCTACAATACCTCGACTCCTTGCTAGCTCCAGGCCTGGCTCCAGGCTTTATACACATGTTGTTTCTAGCTGGCGATCAAACATGAGTGATTTGCTATAAGTTTGCTACCTATTCAGTCACGTTTGCTTTATATTTGTATTGTTTTCTGACACTTCAGTTTATTGTGTTGCTTTAAAGTTTTATTTCTCATCTTCCCAATTGAACAAAGTGTTTAAGATGAGGAGCTTCACACTTTACCGACTTTACTATAAAACCGTTTGGCAGATCCGCATACTCACGGCAACAACGATCACTAGGACAAAATGCTGCTTTGTTATTTGCCAAAATGACAGTCAATAGAGCTGTTACGTTATCCGAAAAGAGACTCTGCTATAACTACTTGATGGATTAAAAGGTGACAATACCCGTTACAGGGAAGGAAATATCGTTTCCTTAAACAAATAAAAATATCATAGCATATGACCTTGTTCTGTTTTACATCCCACGGTCGATTTGTTCTTTGGAAGCTGTGCTGTCAGAACAATTCAAAACGATAGTGTGTTTACATTAACTTAAAAGGATCCTAACTGACTTGCACGCATCATTAAGGACGGTAACATTATTGTTAGTCTGCCAAACCAGAACCCTCAGCATACATAAACTGTGCGATCTGAGGCACATATTGGCTGCAATCATGTTGATGGACAGAACCTGAGAGGCGCCCACAGGATAACCTCTACTAACATATGGCTTGGGGCAAATGTTATTGCGGCATGGTAATTCTATATTCGAAATTGAACTGCACGCTTTTTTGTAAGAGTGAAAGCTGTGTCCAAATTTAAGCACAAGCTAAACAAAATCTTAGGATCAAGCGCTCTCTTGGTCTTTATTATGTTCAGCTATTCGTAAGTAAGCATTTCGTTTCCAGGACGTTCTTGAAATCCATTATGTTTCAGTCATGTTAATTTGAAGGAACAAGGAAAAAGAATAATACTACATACAAAACCAAAAATAATAACCAAAGCAGCTTATAATTTTATAGGTTAAATTGTGGTAAGCAGTTCGTGCCGTTAATGTTAAAACTAAATCTTACGCTGCTCTTGATGTTAACATATTGTTCAACTCCCAAGAACAAAGTCTTTAAATAAAACATAAAATAATCCCAAAGTAAATCAATCAACCGAACAGCTCTGTCATCTATGTATGCTAAGTGGACTCTTGATTCCTTCACAATTGTGAGCAAAGGGTTCCTTTGACCTGAACCTGTGTAAAGTTAACTGTCCTGTGAGCATTTTCATTTTTCTTCCTCAGTATTTCCAGCGAAGCACATTCACAAGTTGGCAATACTTCCGTAGCTACTCAGCCAGACAGTTGCTCATGCATGAATCTACTGACTTATGTCTATTCATGTGCTCTAATTGGTTAATTCATTACATCAGTATAGTTGCCAAATCTATAGCTTGGAAAATAACATACATGTATCGTGATATAGACAACAAGTGCAATCAAAATAAGCTTATTTACTTTTGTTTGTTTGACTAGTCTACTTTCAAATAAAAGCTTGCCTCTATTGCGGAAATACAATACAGAAAATCAGACCAACATAAACACGCATCTCATTGCGCACAAGAAATGGAAGTTTACCAATTATTTCACGTCTTTCCATCTCCGTGCATTGAAGTCAATTACGAACTGTGTAGACTAGTTAACATACCTGTACTCAAGGCTGTAATAGTTTTAATGAGGCTGCTAAACAATTTAAAAATTTGAGTTACTGCCGTTTTCGTTACCAAATTATTGTGTTGCGTGCTTTGTTCTCGCTCCATGATTGCGGTTTAACATCTCCGAAGTTATACTTTCCATTGTAAGGTATTAGATTGGGGGATTAAAAGATGAAAAAAGAAAACTAATTTAGTTTACCTGAACGTGAAGGTGCACTTGTGATGAAAACCAGAAGGCACGCGCTTGTTATCCAGAAATCCTGAGAAAAATTCATCGGTGCCCTCAAAAGGAAACCACGCGACTTCACAATACCGATTATTTAAAGCTTATTTTGTTCGGTAATAACGTAGCTCTATTGTCTCTCATTCCGATCGTCCAACAAAGTAGCTCTTTTGTACTTGTTTGGTTGTGTATTTTTTTTAAGGTGGTGGTTATTATTGTTATTATTGTTCGGTTAGCGAATCATAAAGCCGCTTCAAGCAGCTGCCGGTCGACCCATTTCCTTCTCTGTTAAACACTGCTTTTAGTGGCATTTCATGATAGTGATTAACAGGCTAGAATCATAGTTAGTAGAGGGAGACTTGGGAGACTGGTTATGAAAGTCGGCGCGGATCATCAAAGGCCGAAACAAGAGCGAGTGCTCTGATGTTGAAAAGGGCCGTCACGTGACCCTGACCCTGCACACATTAATCATTGAAAAAGACGGCGGACGCGGAAGATGGACTTTTTATTTTCGAAGACGATTTGGAGACGATCTTGATCATTCTAGAGGAAGATGAACGAATAGAACAGGAATTTTCAGATGGAGGCAGTTGATAGTGTAAGTATCAAAACTTATAGTTTTGGAATTTTGAACCGTATTCTTGATCTTACTTGCCTAAAGTGCTGTGCACTCGAAACGACAAGACACGTGTAAACAAGAAAACTCGTCGTGATGTGCAGGCTACAAAACATGCTTTTGTCGCAATAACACTTTGGTTACTCTTTTATGATTTGGTTTAGAAGGTGTTTGTCAATTGGTTTCGTTTTAGAAGAAGAACAATAGGAAAATATTGCAGAGGCCAACATAACTTTGGGCAGGGTTCTTGATAAAAGAAGCTTAAAACAGCGTTTCGTGTTCTGATGACGTATGGTAGTTGGTTTCCTCAGTAGAAAAGAACAAGCATTTGGCAGTTTCCTAAATTAGTCCTACTTGAAGTTAGACTCCAAAGTATCGACATACATCAATTCCATTCACTTCCATACGTTAGCTTTGTTTCTTGTTCAGTTTAATTGCATATCCTTACATTTTCTTTTCGTGTGTATTCAACCAAACTTCCTTCATGTGCGAGTTGATGATTATAATTGTTGAATACTAAACACCGGGGCCCCTGTTGTTCAAAGCCCGATTAATACTAATCCCAGACTAACTCTCAATAAAACCTATGAAGTTAACCCAGGATTAGCACTAAACAGGATTTCAACAACCGGACCCGGATGTGAGTTTCTAGTAATCTGATTGGCTCTCTATTCATGGTATAGATACTATACCTTGTTAGCTCAAACATGAAAAACTGACAAGGAAGCTCAGCTTTATTGACGAAACAGTCGATAACAGTATACAGTCGCGTTGTTTGTACGGATTGAAATCGAAAACACAGTCAAGTGACCGGTATTTTTAAAAAAACACTTATTCCTCTCACGCTCTGTTGGGCCTGAACGTTTGATAGCCGACTCGGTTTACTGCGTCTTGACCAACGTGCGTTCGTGGAATACTTGTTTTAAAAATACGCTTATTCTGAGTCATTGGTTTTATTTTAAAATTTGAATGCCTTTTCAAATCATTTTTATGAATCAACTTTTTAAACGCTACTTACATATTAAGACAATCATTTCATCTGTTGTAAGAAACTAGCCCCCTCCACAGGCAACTCTAGTGAACGGTGAAACCGTGAGATCGACGGGCCAAAGGCCCGGAACGAGTGATGGTTCTGAGGACGAGAAAGGAAAAAAATGGGAGGCCCCTCTCTTTTTTTTGCTTTCTCGTCCTCAGTCCCTCTCTCCAGGTTTTCCGGAGTTTCCTGCGGAGTAAGCTAGGATGAAACGTGCATAAAACGTGCCAATTCCGTCAACTTTAGTTTCATCTTTCGTCAACAGAACAGCTCGTGTGCGAAGTACGTCAAATAATTGAGGAGCCTCGTTCTGAAGAAATATCAATGGTCTAGAAAAGAGACAAGTCTGTCGACCTAATCGCAACAAAAAATCGCAAGAAAAAGCACCATAAACTCCAAGAAATTTCGCTTGCAAAGGCAGACGCCTTTTCTCCCGCTTGGGCTCAGGCCCTCAGGCGAAAGAAAACTGAACGAACGTCCGCGATTTGAACCGAGTACTTCCATCTAAACAACTGTTAGTTTGTTTATAGTAATTCGCATTGAACCGCTTCAAAATGGATGCGTGTTCAATCTTCTTACTTAATTTTGGCCTCTTCAGTATAAACTTTGCCCGATGTTTTCGGCGTAGCTTTTCACGGAATTAGTTTACCTTTTGTGTAACAGAGTGCTAAAGAAAGAGAACTCGATTAAGAATAAAAAACATACAATGATCGAGCATCGGTCAAGTTCGACAAACCTATTGGCTTTCTTTTGCATTTGATGGGAGAGAATTAGGGTCTAAAGACCGTCGAAATGCCTTTAAAATTCTACCAGCGGGCAACAACGACACACACAATACTTACAATAAGTCAGAGTTTATTTAATTTAGTAATTACAGAGATATCGGCCATACAATGCCTTGCAACAGCTGCAAACCGAGCCTATGAGCTGAACTACCGAAAAGTTTTGAAGACAGCTCGCAGGCTGCGAGCGACCTCATTTGGAAACGTAACGATTTTCCCCACCAAGCTGTAATATTTACGAAAACACCCCTTCAACATAAGAAATCGTACAGTACAGTTCACTGTTGTTCTCAGTTAATCTTTCTCTCTTAATCTTCTTACTAAGTCTAGCAACTGCACAAGTGAATAGCTCGTTGTTGATGCGCTATCATAATCAGTCTTATATTTGGCCTTTAGCTAGTCTGTAACCAATCAGAGCCAAAAAAAAATCGGGGGCTGAGTAAATTATTTGGATGGCAATATTTGTTTCAAATCGCAGACGCTAATTTCCTTTCATCTGGAGGCCTGTTTTAATTTGGGTTTCATGTAAAGAAGTTGTGTAATTTATGAAGCTACCGTACTAAAATAAAGTTCAATCGATCAATCAATCAATCAATCAATCAGTCAACCAATCAATCAATCAATTTGTCTGTCTGTCTGTTTGTCTGTCTATCTATCTATCTATCTATCTATCTATCTATTTACCTATCTATCTATCTATTTACAGTCAGAAACGAAAAGTCACTAACTGACTAAGGCAAGGTTACAAGGAACTCGTTATTATGTGCTGAACGAAATTGTTAGTTTGAACTTGCTTTGCTAATCGTGTCTAGCACTTAAGGAACGGACTTCTCTCACTCTCCGTCATCATTTGTCTGACCAAACAAACGTATTCGTCCAAAAAAATGTCAACACTGTCCACTGCAGATCGTCTTGAAATCTTCAGTTCCGGTACAGACTTCCAACTCCTGCACCACTTGTTGTACCGCTCAACGTCTAATTTTCTTCCTGTTGTGGGACGACAATTAGAATAAAGGGTTATCAACAGTAAGAGTGCTATCGTTTTATAGGATACATAAGTTAGAGAGGGAGGTGAAACAATTTGAGATTATTTTAGGAAGGGAAGGGAGTAACTATAAAATTGTACAAAATAGTAAAAAGGGTTAAAAATAATATTTTTCATAATAGGAGCAAAGAAGCCGGGCTGGTAAAGCTGAAAACTCTGCTTAAAAACGCACTGAATCTGTTCGCTCTCTTTTGTATTAACCATATTCGGCTTGGGGAGGGGGGGGGGGGGGCAGAAAGTGCACGCGCTGATTTCAACTTTCGAGAACTTCCTTTTTAAAATATGTAAGTAATAACTACCAAATTTGGCCCCATTTTACTTATAAAGTTTATCAGTGAGCAGGATTTTGGAAAAAATTTTGCGTCAAGAGTACAACATGTTGCCATGGCAACTCTGTTTTTGACGCCGTGTTTACCCAACTTTTGACTTTTTTTGAAAAAGCTATTTCTTTGTCTCAAAGTCAACTAATCGATATTTTTTTAAAACATTTAATGTTTCACGTGACCTGCGCAAGAACATACTTTGAAACCCAAGATGGCGGCCAAATATTTTGCACTTTGTCAAAACTTGAGGCTTTTTTTAGACAACGTGCATTTGAAAACGTTAAAATAAGAACTAAAATAATTTCAGTGACATTAGAAACGTTTCATACAAAAAAATTGACTAAACCATTAATGTTATAATTTAAGAGCTAATGCGTGGTTTGCACACTGAATTTTCGCTAACAAAACACTCTCTGTACATGTATTACTCAATTTCTTTAAAATTCTGTTATTTATTATAAAAAGAAAGTTTTTTTTTATTTGTTACCGTTTGTTTGGCGGTTTTTCAAGTCAGAAACGCCTCTAAAATTCTCTACTTACATAGCAAGATTTTCGTAAAAAAACACAAATCTTGACGGATATGACGTCATACAAATTAAACAACTAAATTCATTAGTTTATGACTCTCTACTACTCTACCATTTTAAAATAGTCTTAGAGTTATGGACCGCGGATTCTTTGTGAACCCCCTCCCCTCCCCCCGCCCAGGCCCAGCCAATTACAAAAGCTCCAAAACTGCGCAGCAAGAGCAACAACCCATTCTAACTTTGACACCAGCTCAAGCTATTAAAGAAATCTCCTAGGTTGGGATGATCTCTCCACTAGACGAGATAAACAATTATCCATTGCTATGTTCAAAACATCTCAATGGTTTTTGCCCCAAATATTTAGAGGACCTGTTTGTTAACTGTAACTCTAGATATAACCCAAGGGATAGAGACAACAAACTGGCACTCCCCCTACCTAGAACGAATTATGGAAAATCAAGTTTCCAGTACAGTGGGGCAAAAATTTGGAACAACCTACCAAATGATGTGCGAAATCTAAATTCACTCGCAATCTTTAAAAGAAGAATTCATTCTCCTTTTCCAGACCCACACGGCAATCATGGAAACCAGTGTCTGTAAACGTCTTTTTATCGAAGTTTTTATACATGTTTATAGTGTTACGCTGATAATTTTACCGTGTTTTAAATAAAAATAATGAATAATAATAATAATAATAATGATAATAATAATAATAATAATAATAATAATAATAATAATAATAATAATAATAAAAGAGCAACCCTCAAAAGCCTAGGCCGAACAGAGTAAAGCTTTTTCGTATTAATAAAATTGCTTACAGGCGGACAATTAGAATATTAACAAAGGGAGTGGTGGCGGTTGCGCTGGTGGGTGCGGGGAGGGTGTTGTGTGGTATATTTTGCAATGGTGTAGTGTATTTTTACCACAACCGAGGTAGAATGTCTTTTCGGTGTAGCTGCAGTTTTTTAGTATTAATTTCGACAAATGTAAATGAAATAAAACAAGAGGCTATGCTATAGTCCAACTCGAGCTTTGCTGCATACACACACTTTTTTTTATAAGAACAAATTTTATAAGAACACCCAGGCTGTGATTAAGAACAAGCTAAAAGCAATCACCAGGCTGAAATTTTGATCAGAAAAAATTCAAAACGAATTTTAATCCTTGTACACCAATTGAGATGTACATGAAAACAGAACTTTAATTTCAGATTTAGCTTGGTCATCGCAATTGGGCGCTGTAAGAGAAATAAGCAAGCTCGTCACCTTCGCAAAAGCTGCGTTGACAGCTTCAAAACACATATAGTTGTTAGTGCCATTTTACAAGTATTGTTCCAGGCAACTGACTCGTTGTTTAAAAATATTGGAAATAAAAACAATTTTAGGCTGAAATCGCCAAAAAACAAGAACAGTCCAGGCTGAGACGAAAGTTACAGGTTTTTATAAAAGAAGCGTGTTCTTGAAAGTCCCAAAAAATACAACCCTATTTTGTAGTTGAAAATCTCATAGACAGCTACAATGGTACCCCACAGGGAATCTGCAAGTATTGAAACTAATTTCTGCAATTTCATGACAGATTTCATGTGATTCTACCGTGGAATCTCACTTTATCAATAATTTCACCCCCCCCCCGACCCCACCCCAATCCTTCACCCAACCAAGGAAAATGACAATAGATCCGAGTGAATTCCAACGTATACAGTAAAAGCTCTATTTCCACCCTCCCC
>JAOBRG010343024.1:14233-29224 GCA_027574985.1 Umimayanthus nakama | reverse complement strand
TTTATCTTCTCGTGTTCACATTCGATATCTCACTCGTTTGATATCGATGTGAACACTCGAAGATAAATTCCATATCTTCGCGCGACCATGCATTATTCTCTATTAATAACCTTTTCATTTGCATTACTATAATCATAATCATGATCATCTCACCCCGGTGCGACACTCCATGGAGGCGGTGAAGCCTTCTGTAGCCTCTCCTGTGGTACTTGCTTCTGAGGAAGCGCCTTCTGTACCAGCCACGCCACCCTCTGGCTTGGCTGGTGTAACTTTCCAGAGACACCATTAACAGCACTACTAGCAATGCCACGACTGGGAGTGAAACTTTCATGATCTTGAGAGAGATCTATGGAGATGATAAAACAATGTTGAATTAGCAATCTGTTACGAATTTTAAACGGCTTACTCCCAATTTGTCTTTGCAGAGAGAATGTAAAACTGAAACGCAGAATAACTATATATTCCTATGTAAAAGAAACCTTTATGTCATCGATGTAAGGAACCACAAGACCTTGCGTTTGCAAAGCAGCAAGCCGGCTTCTAAGTAGTTGTATGACTAGAACTTACTTTAAAGGTGTACAATACAACAACAACAACAACAACAACAATAACTTTGTTTTTGTGTCAATAGGGTTAAACATTTCTGCTAAAAAGGGACACACCATGTATGAGTTATGAAGACCTAAAACCTCTGAAAGAATTGGGGCACTACAAAAGCTACAACTAGAGATACACAGAAACTTTAAGTTGCTTGAAGTAATGGATGAGTGGATGAATAAGTAAATGAATGAATGAGTGATTAAATTTTAGTCTGTTTTTATATTTGTTCCTTGCAAAATTGGAGAGGCGAGGGAGGGAGGGAGGAAAAAGTTATAGTAACATTTCTCGTTATTTGCACTAGTCATTTGTAGTTTGTCATTAAACTATTGCCTGTTTTTTTGCAATGCCAATGAACTGATGAAGTAAATTTGCATTATTATTTAAGATAGCGTTGGTTCCCACACCCTCGGTTCTTGGCTTTTGAATTGTTTACTAAAACTGTTGTTCTAAAACTAGCGCACGATGAATTAACGTGAATAATATAAATGATAGTCTGCTGGAGCAGATTAAATCTGTGGTCACAGCTGCAAAACAAACCTATCACCTCACAGTCATGTTTTAATCAAAAATGTGCATAAAGAAGAATTGGCCGATTTTGTGTTATTTATTCGGGTTTTCGAAATCCTAGCTCACAACGAATAAATATAACAATAGATATAGTAATGTTCCTCTAGTTGAAGGTCGGTTTAGGGCTATATAGAAAATGCCGAAGGTTAAGAATTAAAGCTACTCTTGTTAGTCAATATTTGTTATTAGTTTTTAAATCTTTGGAAAGCCGTGTCTTAGTTATTAAGATGTCGTAAAAAGACCAGAGGTAATACGGCGAGAAAACATACAGCCTGATCCACCGTACGCGCAAATGGAAAATAACTTAAGATGAGTGTCGTGCACTAATTAAAGATTTTCTTTTATTTTTTGTTTTCCGCTTTTGCGAGAGTAGTCTACTTTTTCCGGCTCTTGGTCTAGTTTTAAAATAACAGGATTATCCAAAGGCAATTGCGTGTGTAAACGCCTCATACAAAACTTAAGACAGGAAAGTACTAACTCGCTAATTTTATTGCAGAAATGTGCCGCCCAATCAGTAGGGTTCACTTTTTGGAGTAAAACTTATAAAAAATTTTTTATAGATGGATTATCACGTCAAATTAGAGCAAAAAAGAGTGGAAAAAGTGTTACCATTTCAAAAATGGGATCTACACAGGAAAGAGTCAGGATTTAGAAGATGTGGGAGAGAAATTCCTAAGCAAATATGGGATTGGTGACCCGTTTTTACTTTTAACCGACTTTACCTACCCTTTTCTCTTCTTCTCCTTTCCTCGTGGAGCAACTTTTGTCATTTGGTAAACTTCTTTTTTCGGAAACAAAGCCGCAGTATTGTCAAGTGCACTGGCATATTCGTGATTGAATGGATCGGATATTATTCATTTTTACTTGAACATTACATGGCAAATATTATAAGTACATGCTTAGAGCTTGTCAACCTCATAGAAAGAGCTTAATAATTTCTTTAAATATTAGTTCAAAAATAATTACTGGGATTCTTGACGCGCATAGTCAAATTGGATGATCAGATTTTGACATTAATCAATCATTCTTAGCAGTGTTGTTTAGCTTCACTCCAAAGGAAAAGTTTTTGTTTAGTTAGAGAGGAAAATGTTATTAGTTAGAAGATAGTAGACATTGCATGAGATCCAATTTAGGACAATAATAGCTTTGAGGTCATTTTTTAGATTCGTAGGTTTTAGTTACAGTTGGCCCTTTGCTGGAGGTCACGTGGTACAAAATCCAACATATTGGAGAGCAAAAGAATGTGCCAGACTCCAAATTAAAAACACAATTAAAAAAAAATGTAAATTCTCTTTGTTTACTTAACCAAAAACAGTTTGGAGAACAAAACATTTTAGGCATACCAAGTCTACACATAGAAGCCAAATTTAAGCGGAATGATGTCCGATTATTAGGTAATGATTGCACTAATGCTCAAAACTTGCAAAAAATGTGCATGAATAAAACGCAAGCTTGCACTTAAAGCCAAGTTAGACCAAAATTAAAGAATTCAAGCGGAAGCAGAATCTACGCAAGACAAAAGGTCCACTTGTTTATTTAAATCTTGAGTTTACGTCTGCGTATTTGTCTCAATACTGTGAAAATGGTTTTAAAGGGGCTTGAGAAAGGTATTGAAAGTTTCAACATCTTAAGGCGTGGGAATACATGAGTCAATTTTTCTAAATTGGTGTTCCTGTGATATACGTTGTTGAACCGCTCGCTTTTGAACAAGGAAAACACTGGCACTGTTGCGAGGACGCGTAGCATAGTGAAAGTAAAAGAAAGAAAAAACATCATTGTTTTCCAGTACATTTTTAAAGCATGCTTACTAGCAAGTGATAAACTATCACTTTATCATTATAATAGGGATGCTTTTGTACTTGCGGGCATGCCTGAGCGAGTTGTAAAGTTTCGGAAACTCTTTTTAATCGAAGCAGCCACTGCAAATTTTCTGTTAAAGTAAGTGTTTTCTAAAAGTCTAAGGTTCACAAAATTACTAGAATTGTAGAACAATTTTGTTTCAAATGTCTTTATTAGTAAAATTTAATATAAAAAGATAGTTTTAAATGTCGAATGTCAAATAACATAGATCTCAAGACATCACGCTATGGCAATCAGAAACTCGATGGTGCGGTCCTTTTTACTAGTCACACAAGTAAAACTTACATTTCCCTGCAAAGTTTAGAACGAAATTTAAAGTTTAATCATTAGTCGGAAAAGCAATCAAAAATTAATTTGAAAAACAAATAACGATTAAAGACATGCTATCTTTTCCGTGCTGACAACTAAGAGTAAGCTGACTAGTTAACTAAGTTCGTAATTATCTTAGCTTTTAAAAATACGATCTCGACCTGAAAACAAGCCTATGGACATTAATTGTCTTATTTGATTTGGTATGATCAAATAACGACAGTATACGTGATAAAAATTCTATCGACCAAAATGCAAGCAATTCTAAAATCATTAAAGCACCGTGAGTCTACAAATTGTATCCTTTTACACCTACCATGTACAACTGTAGAAGTCACGAGAACATTGAAAATCATTTCAAACTAGCACGTTGCATAGTTTTCTTAAGGTAGTGGGAAGTGCGAAACATCGCAGTAGTACTGGTATACCACTTCGTAAGTTTGGTGACTTCAGAACTTTAAATTAACTCATGGTCAACGCATCTCCCTGCTTACATTGAGATCAATTCACTTTGCGAGGAATGAAAAACTTATACTAAATAAACAAACAAAAATAAATCTAAGCGAGAGGTTATGTTCTTACCTCCAATCAATTGCAAGCTGCGCGAATAAGAGAAAGGGTCGATCTCTCACTGTTAAGAGTGATATACTGTTGATGTTACTGCTAAAAATGGAATTTCTGACTACTTGCCGAGATAAAGGTGTAGTCCAATGTGTAGACGCAGGCAAAGGGTTGCTTTCTTTTCCTTAACACATAAAAGTAAGTGTATAAGGGATGACGGCCTTCCTCTGATTCTGATAGATTAGCAAAAGAGTCTCCTGCATTGCCGAAAGAAACGCCCGGTTTCCCGTCTATTGATTGGTTGAAATGTGAAAATGATTTATGGCTTGTGGCGGAAATGATCTCAGTTGAAGAATTTCTTGATTGAAAGCACAGAAGAAAATACACCGCTTTGTACTGTAAAACTTCTATAACTTTAAAAAGGGTCTTGCAATAAACAAGCATTCCTCAGACAAGTTTTTAGTGTTCAAAGACCGCGTGTGATGTTAATTCCATTCCAACTGTGTCTGACAAACACAGTTGTTAGTTATGATTCTTAAACTTGGACTCAAATAACTAACTGTACAGGCTATCATTACCACATGTTAATTGTAATTCCTGTCGTTTGGTTTTAAAAAGCCATTAAGATCCCCCAAAAGGAATCTGGTGCTGATTTTCAAACTCGTGCTCCTACCGGCAGACAAGCCGACTAATTCAATCATCAACGGGTCATTTGTTACTATTAAAATGTTTAGACTTTCCCATGGACAGTTTAGAGATTAGTCACCGTTCGCAGCTGGTTACAAGTATTCAGGCTTTGCAGGACATTTCAGCGAAAATTCATAAGATTGGCCGACGAAGACTTATTCGTTTCTCAGTAGGTATGTACAGTAATAATGCAGAAGGCCTTAGCAGCATTTTAGAAAAAAACCCTTGCAGTTGGTAATATTTTGTGTCTACTTGCATTTTCAATGTCACTTGATCTGGAGTGGAAAGCATGGCGTGCATTTGACAGTTAACTGTTATACAAAAGTAAACTTTGTTTTTTTTTCTTGTATCTAACTGTATCATGGCTGGTCACTTAAGTTCTAAAAATCTCTGCAGCCAAAACGTCGTTCTTAGCATTTGTTTTGGGAACGAACAGACTGAGACAAGTGTTCTGGAGCTGGTCAGGAACTTGCAACCCTTCACCTTCCCTCGCACCGAATCGGCTGACCTTCATTTTAGGCGGTTATTCCCTCACCTTTGTTGGGAACAGTTCCTGAGCACAAGCTTTTATGTAGAACAAATATATTGTTATCATAATAAAGCTGCCACTCACTTATACCTGAGCGGCCAAAATACGCCAGCTTTGTGTCTCATCGAGTTATCTCTTCACTAGTCCCTTCTCCCAGCAAACAGAGCTCAGTAAAGGAAGGCATGTTTCGGAACCAAAAATATAACCAATTCCGTTTATAGAAGAAATCGAGAACAAAAGCATAAAATAACATTATTTATTAATATCTATACTGCTAAAAAACTAATTATTTAACAAACTAACTAATACTAACTAAATAACTCAATAAGTAGGTAATCAAAAAAGTAAGTAAGTAAGTTAGCAAATAAGTAAGTAAGTTAGCAAGTAAGTAAGTTATATAAGTTAGTAAGTAAGTTAGTAAAAAAGTAAGTTAGTAAGTAAGTGAGTGGGTAAATAATTAACTAAGTAAGTAAACTTGATGTGTTAATAAACGAGTAAATAAGAAAACCGGTGAGTGAGTAAGTATATAAGTACGAAAGTAAGTAAAGTAGATAAGTTAATATAACATTTGTTGTACTATACCCGAGGAGAAGGGTTGTTTTCTGGAAAAAACAATCTATATTGAAACTGTGTTTGCCCCAGTAGCGGTTAATAGCTTATTTTCCACAATTTCCAATTGAAAATTTGGAGATGAACGCTTATTCCCCACCAATCTTAGGTAAACGCAATGACAGGTCAGTTTCTGGACGAACACGGTATACAATGCCAGTAGACGGACGTGATATCTAAATATGTTGTTACTTACTTCATATAACTACAGAAAGTTATGCACGAGATGTACCTTCTATTTTCAAATTATTTTGAGATTTTACCGACCATCAAAACCCTCCCTTCTCCAGAACGTAATAAACGGTTTGTTTCTTAAACCTTTTACAATCATTCATGCTTCGGAATATGCCAATATTTGTGGATTGTTTTGTTAATTTTAAACAGTTTTGAAACATTCAACTGGTAAGAAATTATTTCAAGATAGTGGCTTTTTTGCTTAGTAAATTGTTCTTGTCTAATACAAGTTATTATAACAACTATTTGTTTTAAAAGCTCTTATCTTAGTTGAAGTTATTTTCTTATTGTTGTAATTTGCAAAACGCTACTTGCTGTTGATAGTCTTCAGCTTTTACTATGTCAATAGAACCATTACTTACAATATGTGAAAGCAGCATTGCAGTAAACTAAGAAGTATAATTTTTTGTTAGTTTATTCCTTGTGACTCAAACACATAATTGGCTATCATCAAAAACAAGCATACATTCATAGTATACCTAAATTTTCTGGATAAAGTCCATTTTTTAATTCAGTCGTCAAAGTTGATCTAGAACTTCAGTCATAACTATATAGCCACAAGTTACGTCATCAGCAAACCTTCCACATATGTTGATATCATAAGATAACCATCTTTCATTGCTAAAACAGACTTTAGTAATTACAGATTCACAAAATTACAGTTTACAGAAAAACTGAGCACGGTCTCAAAGTTTGCTAGTGCTCACGTTCCATTACAGGTATGTTATGAAACTCATAAAAGGAGTGACTGGAAAGTTCTAAAAACGTGCTAAGGTTTCAAAACAGCTAGGAAAAACCCTCTTGCGAAGAGAGTTTGAAATGCAAGCAGAAATTACTATAGTGAGACTACTATTTCCGGCTTCATTACAAAAGTGAATTATATGACGAAATATTGAGTGAGCGATTTGCAACTCAACCCTTTTTCCTTGTGTCTTGTCGCTCTCGACACTTCTTTGCTGACAGGCCTTTGTTATTTATTTAGGATTTTTTAAAAAACACAGCAGTTCCGCCCGTATCAATAAATCTAATTATATTTTGTTGAAAGGCCATTATTTACACTGATTACATAAAGAACATATGGTGTTACATGCGAGAAGATGTTGCTCAAAAACGGTTTGCGATTTTTTCAATGACTTAACTATTCCACCTTTGAAACCCCCCCTGAAGTAAAACAATAATCGCATCGACTTTCTGATTGAATTGCTATTTTGTTCAACATTCCCGGACCATTCAAAACAATATTTACTAAGATGTATTGTGGAGTTTCCAGATGTCTCTAACTGTGTGGTCGAGTGACTTGAGCAACACACACTTAGTGTGCCAGAATATTTTTTAGAAAAAAATAGAAAAAATCTACCTTATACATCTAACCCATAAAGTAACTAGAGTTTCTTAGAATCTGGTTTTGATTTAAGACCAATCAGTTTCTAAACTTATTGTTCTTACTCAATCTAACTGGAGAACCAAACTCTTGTTTCAAGCTTTTTAGTTTTTGTTTTCAAAACACCAAGGATACGAAATGCAAATGAAAAACTAACCAGCAGAAATATTTTCAGCTCACACATAAACAAAACAGTGTGCAAGCATACGTTCCCTTTGGCTTTGAAATTTATTTAGCTTCCTAACCAGTCAGTGCTACCAACTGTGATTCAGAAGGGAATCTCTCGAAAGAAATATGACTACGATGGTTTCCCGTTGACTATATGCTTACCATTGCATTACTGGTGCTACTGCAAAGATGAATTTTCTACAATGTGATGTCACATGGGCTGCTGTTTTCATGATTCTCATCAGTCAGTGAGTCAAACCACAGTTATTTGTCTTTACACTGTGTAACTAAGTTTTGTTACAAGTATTACCGAAATGCTTTATTGGATACTAGACCTGTTAAAATATGATTCGAACACGAACTTGCCTAACCGAATTTATTTCTCAGTAAGTCGATTTATTCTAGTTTCTAAATCGCTTATAAAAACTCGTAGAACGGGAGGTCGAACTCCCACCTTGTTCATCGATAAACCTTTACTTATGCATACTTGGAAAATAAATGCGTATTTTACATACGATAATAATTCAATGGAAAAGCATAGCAAACAAATGAACATTTTGAACTTGTAACTGTGATCAATGCGTTTATTACTTAATACTCTTTTACCAAATGAAGTTTTCATACAACTTCATGTACTCTAGTTTCTAGTTTTCATTAAATATTAGAAACATTTTCTTAATGTAATGCGCAATAGATCATCAAAGCTATGTTTTTGCAGCATTAAAGTATTAACCTTAGAAGGCATAAGGTGAAAAAAGTTACAAGAAGGCATAAGAGGGGGGGAAGGGTGGTCAATCAGACCCCCCTCGACTTTTGACATCTTTCACCCGATCGACTTGATATTTGGTATATATAAAGAACTTTCGATTTACTTACAATTAATCGAAGCCAGGTGGTGTTTAATTGGTTTCCATGGCAGCTACAACAAAACAAATGACGTCACTGCGGCCGCTGTCTTGGATTTTCAAGTTCTCAGATTTACGAATTGAACATCGAAAAAGGCACGAAAACAACAGTTAGTGATTGGAATATACAAAATTGTAAGAAATAATGTGAAGTTGTCAGTATTTGGGAGAAATTAATCGCGTTTTTAGCAAAAAATTGCACTTATGTGGTCAACACAGAGGTTGATGACGTCATCAATCGTGACGTCCTTAAGATCAAAAGATAAATAACAGTTGTGCCAAAGCTTTCGAAAATCCATCAAGGATCAGAAATTCTAAGCCAAAAAATCTAGGGGGGGGGGGTAAATTGACACCCCCTATACCTTCTAGCCTTTAAGATTAAAGTGTTACTACTACTATTATTACTAAGTTACCGACCCTTTAAAGTTTTGTACTTTAAAGTCGGTAGGAGTATCTCTAGTGTCAAATTTAACCTGGAAGTGTAAAAACGAAAAAATAATATTTATAATAATATAAGAAATATAAGAAAAGACAAACAAACAAACTGGATTACTAGCCCTAATTGCTCAATGAGTCAAAGGTGTTGGTCCAGGCTCCAGCTTGTATACTTATCATGACCATAAACTCTTACTGCTTAAGTTTAACCCCAACCTCCTAAGCCTAGCTCACACTACAGACGCAAGAGTAAACAAAACCAACTGGATGCAGCAACTGGTTTTCTTGCGTCTGCGCTTGCGTCTTTTTGTACTCCTACGTGTGCGTCTACGTTTGCGTCTGCGTCTACGTCTGCGTCTGCGTCTGCATCAACCTAGCCCCTCACTCTAAATTTAACGTGATCCTATTTGTCAGTAAACCCACCGTCTCTAACAACATCTCCTTGTATAAAAAAACAAATCCAACATTTTTATGAAAAAAATCTAGTGCATAAAATATATTACATATTCAATAAATCAAAGTTTCAAAAATAAAAACGTTTCAGTATAGAAGGGTTTACATATAACAAGTATTACATAAAAATTGGTCGGTAGATGTACAATGTGCTATAAAATCATCATTTCCAAAAAAAGGTGTGGCGCAATCCTCTGGATGCTAGTGTTTTGAAAGACGTCCTGGTCTTGAGCCAGCTAATAACAAATGGATAGCTTTCAACGTCCTTCTCTGCCAAATTCTCCGCTAAAGTAAGTCGGCAGCTGTACAATGTACTTTAAAATCATTAACATTTTCATTTCATTCTATTGTATTACAACTTGTTGTATTGCACGTATGGTTACATTGCGATAACAAAACGGTATCATCTGTACATGTAGTGAAAATATTAAAACGAGACTCTGCTGTATTTGCCGGGCGACAGCGAGGTTAATTTGTAAAGGCTCAAGTTTGATAGTCCCGTATTGCCGAATGTCCGAGGTTAATAAGTTTTTTTGTTCATGGCATTTCTTCTATAAAAACGAGAATAATACCGTGCAGTTGGAAATTATTTATTTCTCTCATCTCTATGGGAAACCAAACAGCTCAAGATCCAATCAGAAAGCGCGTAGTAGGTTTATTGTATTGCATGGCATTGCGTTACGGTAAGATACATCACGTTACTTTACATTGCATAACATTACATCAATTTACCTTACATTACATCGCTTCGCATCACATCACATCACATTGCTTTTCATTACCTTACATTACTTTACATTACCTTACATTACCTTGTATAACCTTACCTCACATCACATCACATCTAACTGCACTGCCAATTACACTATGGCGTCGATTGTGTTAATGAAGTATCGCTTTTTACCGCAGCGTCAGCCAAGGTGTGAAACTAAAATTGCACCTGGCATTGATTAAGATACTTTCATCATAGCTCGGTAAAAACTTGTAGGGAAGTTCAACAGTTTAAATACGTATATTCAAAGGGAGTGAACAAAGCCCGCTGTTTTGTGTTGAACAAATCATGACAGTGTACATTGCTTTGTTTTATGTGTGCATTTCAGTACCTTTTGTGTTTTGGACAGAGTCAAGGCCATCAAACAAAACAAACGAAGAACAAAACAGGTAACAAAGAAACTAATGAGTTTCATTCAAAATCTCTCTTTATCAATTGTCCTTTTATCAAATAAAATTTCATCAATATCGTACTGAGACAGGGACTAAAGTGGGTTGGGCTGTGAATGGGTGGAGGAGCAGTCAGCACCTGAATGAACTCATAGGACTTACTACTGTAGTATTTAGTTCATCACTGAGCCTAAGGAAAAACTTGACATTAAAAGGTGGTTGAAATGGCATTCGCAGCATAAGTCTATAATTCCAAGTTGTTGGGGATCATGCCTTCAAAAGCCTTAATGTCATAAACTGTACGGTAAGAAAGTGTGTTTGCTTGAGTTTTCTTCTCAAAGTAAAATTATGTTAGAAAAAGGCGCCATGACAACTGGTTCTGACGAAGGATTAAGGATCAAATTGAGAAGGTCGTGAAGAAGAGAAGCTACTTGATTTTTCTTGATTGATTTACAGTTAAATGACCCTATAATATAGTTAACTTATGTTTGATTTGCACTATCTAAATCCGTAAAATATCTGAAAACTTACCTTCAAGCCTCTAACGTGCAGAGAATTTGAAATGTAGGGGTGGTGATGCGGAGTTGAACAACCAAGCCTAACGCGTATATGACGAATGATTCTTACGCATGGCTGCTTACAGTACCTACTTATATAGCAGCCAGGATGTGAGTGTATCAAGTAGACTTAAATTATTGTTAAACCACAGTTCCGGTATTTAACGAGATTAAGGAATCTGTGGTTTTAGAGAAGGAGTATATGAAAGGAATTTACGAGTTATTTATGCTTGTTATTGAGGGTTTGTTGCAACACTGAAATTTGCCTTTTGAACTCAAGGTTAGCATAAGTTCTAAACACTAATTAAATGCGCTTGAACAAATACTTTAAATAATTGAAGGAAGTCTGTGTATGCACTGTATTTCCTTATCGCGTGATGGAAAATCTCCAAAATTCCCCTGCTGTTCTTACTCATAAACTACAAGAAGGCGTTGTCTAAGCACAAGCTCCAATGCCGCTTGTTTTCCAGTCGCACTACAAGTTCTGTCTACTATGCCTTACTCACTGGCAAAGGTAGTCTATGGTGAAGAATGACGCTTCAGCTGAGGCACTTTAAGGAATTTAGCACCTCTCAGTATTCTTTAACTGTCGGTAAATACTCAAACACTAGTGGGCACCAACAAAATTCGGTGTATAGAAACAGTGGAAATTTTTCATTGTAGTTTCATCAGCACTTTGACGTTTTTTAGTCAAACGGTTCGTGCTAAATAGTAGTTTTAATTGTTACAATAACTGAAAAGAAGCATCTAAACGGTACACTGATCTCACTTCCGGAAAAACGGTCTGAAACTTGCTTAATGACATATAAATTATAATTGTGGCCTTTTTTCCTTTTTTTAATAGCAGACTTTGTCTGGGGTAGTTGTGCTCTTGCTCTTATTCAAAGGTTTATCAAAAGAATCTCGTAACAAGCGAGAACGTACGTATACCAAGTTCATTCTTTTGTGGTAAATTTAAAAACCACTGCTGTTAAGAAAACAAGTTTCCCAGGATCTTCAATTTCAAAACAATAATGTAATAAACCACAGCTATTGTCAGGAAATGGAGGTTGTTATGATTGAAATTTTTTTAATCAAAGTTATGAATTAGCCTCAGCGTACAAATAAGCAGTCAATGAAGTTATCTCTGCCAGTATTATCTACTAACCGTGACATTTAACCGGCCATCAGTGCCGAAGCTAACGCGCGATATTATCTAAAACAACAGCTGGCTTGGCAGCTGCTTATCGGCTTAAAACCAACTGGAAAATTGCTCATATCACTGCTTATTAAAAACACATTATTGATAAAAAGTGTGTTAAACTAAGAACTTTTTCGCTAATAGTTAAAGAACATTCTGTAGAACAAATGATCTTTATTTCTAAGTTTTGTTTTTGAAGGTGCGATGAAGGTGAGTTGATGAGTGAACTTAATTAGCAATTAAAGCAACTTTAAATGACGTATTTCCTTATTTTACAATTCCCATGTGCACCATACTATTACAAACTACTAAACTTTTTATGTTACGGCAATAAAAGCTTTACTTTTCCCAAGTTTTGTCAGAGTCGGATGATTTTTTGCGAGCCTTGTTAGTTTATTAATTCTGGCAAGTTCAGTCACAAATTGATTTTTATTTTGGATATAAATGACAAGGCATCAGTTCGAGTTTTTTTTAGTTTTAACTTGCTCTCAAAACCTAGGAGTCAAGATATTCACGTCTATGTTCACAACTATAAAAAGGAAGCGAGTAAGTGATATGAGCAAAACTTCAGCAAAACAAACAGTTCCCAACTGTCTGTTTAGACCGATTAATCGCAAAGCATCATTTTTGTTTCTGGTTGATAGAAAAGTCATTGGTTCTGCCTCGCGCTGCACCGTCTCCTAATAGTCAAGACCTGTTTTTCCGTTCCAGGTATTAAAGGAGTCTAGTCATGTTTAAAGCCGATTACAGACTTAAAAGACGAACTACCTGCTCTATCAAAACTATCACCCAGCTTTCAGTACAAAAGGCAGATCCAGAAATTTCGGAGAGAGGGGAGGGGACGAGTGAGTGGGCAATAGAACTCGCAGTACTGGAGGGAGGGGAGAAACGCACAAAAATCTCCGGATTGCCATTAAGAAGACGGCTTTTCTGATAACAAGTTTCAAAAGTTCTTACAATCAGCTCAACACTTTCCTTGCTTGGAGATTTAGAAACAAAGTTATATAACACAACACTAACGGTGGTGTTGCAGTGACGCGCATTAATAGAGAAACAAAATATTCTATTGATTATGTACAATATCCAGTAGAAGAGTTCCTCGCCTTTCTTTACTCTCGGGAGTGTTCGTAGCATTTTTTAAATGTTTGGCACATTGTTAGCCTCACATTTACATATAAAAGTGTATTTTGCAAAAAAAAAAAAAAAAAGGTAACGAACTGAAAACCAACTTGCATCTTTGGTGCTTGATACTGACTTAGATGTAACACTTAAATTTTACGTTTGCTTCTGATTACACCCAAATAAAAAAACAAAATTGAACAACGTACCAGGTCAGGTCGGTAAAAGATATAAACTAAACACTTTTAGACAACAAAATCCTCTATCCCAAAACGAACAAATTTTTCACAACTGTTTTAAGCGGAAAGATACTAAATCTTAATTCGTCAAAATTACGACGTGGAAGCAAAATATATATCAAAAACTGTACTTATTGGTGTTTTTGATTACAAATTCACAATTTTTTCTAGAGGAAAGCTGACTCGACTCCCACTAGGCTGGCCCAACCAACCCATAATTAAAAGCACTGAACCCTACCCAACCCTCTTTTTAACTGGTTACACTCATTCATAAATAACTAAGATAATTTCACGAAGTCACGACTACCAGTTTTAACTGAATTTGCTTAATGATGTAAAATATTGAAAACGTGAGGTAATCTCAAGTATTTATGAATTAGACTTTGAAATTTTAATTAAAAGCTGAATGCAGTGGGAAAGTTCCAATCGCACATCCATGTTACGCCTTACGGTTTGCTTTAGCTTGTTCTTTGCAAGCTTTTCACAGTTTTCGCACACATGAGAAACAATGTTGTAGTACCACCCTATGCTCTCTTTCAGACTGTCTGCATCAACACAAATATTTACCACGCCATGTTTTAAGAATTGATCTACTAATCTTCTTGGCTATCAAGGAATTTATTCATTCCTTTTTTTGTATTGAAAAAAGTCTGCCACAAACTCAGTGTATAAGATCGTAATTTTGTCTCCTGTGACAATTCGGATTTATTTTGTCTCTTTTGTAAAAAAAATAAGTGTAATATATATGACGAGTACAAGTAAAAATGAACTTGAACTTGAGCAGAGAAGCACCGCAGAGTACTGAGGTCTCGATGCCAAAAGGGGTCGAATTTTAATGGGGAGTTCCGGGCCTGTTCGTGTCTTCAGCCCTCTGAGATGCAATTTTCAATAACATTCCAATTAAATGTTTTAAACATTGATAAAGGCGGGTTTTGCAACTCAGTTTTGATCAACAGAAATGGACCAATAATGATGGCCTTTTAAGTCTACTATTGTCAATATGCTCAAAATACTCAAAATAGAAATCCTTAAAATGTTTCCGGGAATCTGTTTTCTGCGTCACTATCAATTTCATTTAGATTTGCGAAGACTTTAAAGTGCATATATACCGTACATACGTTGTATATCGAAGTCTCACAGCTAAAGACTTTCTTGACTTGATGCAATTTTCTCATATTCTTGTTTATAACTGGCATATCATAGTTTTAGAATTGTAGAAACTGTCGATTCGCTTCTTTTCTCTTTAGAAGAACATCTGCTTATGTAATACATTATTTTTCATTGATATACTTTTTCTTTCACACGATTTCACTGAAAATCATTTGAGAAAGGAGTTATCCTGTTTAAGGGAAGAAAGGCAAAATTCCTTCATGCACTTTCGACTACCACTCATTCAAATGCAACTGGCACCCGGGAACCCAGCACATACCTTTTTTT
>JAOBRG010343024.1:0-14133 GCA_027574985.1 Umimayanthus nakama | reverse complement strand
TTGCACAATTCAGTGCTGGGGTCTTGGCTTGGCAGTGCACTATTACATCATAATTTAAGGTGGCGGCGACTGCAAAATACGCAAAACAAACGGCCTGGCGTTAGCGCTGTAGACAAAATTACAACTCAGTTTTAAATCACCAAACCATAATATGGAAACTTTAAAGTATTATTTGACGGTCAAAGTGATTTTTAGCAGAGGTTCCTTTTAAAAATATAGAAAAAGAAAAACATATATAGAAAAATCGAAAAAAAAACCCAAAAAGCAAGCTAATCGTAAGAAAAGTCCTCATGCAGTAGAAAGGAAACACATCGATTATGTTATCTAAAGCCGGCTTTTCGTAGCTCATACTAAGAGTTGGTTCCGCAGCAGAAAGCTGTCGCCGAGCTCCAACTGGCTCCAGGCTTATTAAGATATCGGTATATAAACTCGTTAGTGGAACAACTGCTTTGTTGCCCTGCACTGTAGTTACTAAAAAGTCCTAAAGTAGCAAATAGAAGTTAAAAGAGAAAAGTAAATTGAAATTTCAAATATTTAAGCCAACTCAGATAACTTGCAGACTCAAAAACTTAAAACGTAACGAATACACCCAAGAAGAACATGTAAACCACATTGTTATTTCCTGAATAACAACGTTTAGTAAAGGCTTATAAATAAGAAAAAGTAAATAAAAAAATGCATATTTTTTTCATAAACAACTGTACATTTTTTACAAGAAAAATATAACCAAATGGTGTTAAACGTTGGACTGTCTAAGTACGTGTTAAATAAGACTTAATAAAAGCAAGCAGTCAGTTAATCTGGTTAGGCGGTACTCAAAAAAAGAGTTGTTTCTTGCATGTGAAATGGATTTTACAAGAACAAAATAAAACAAAACCCCCAAAAACATGCACGTTATTAATTTTCTTCTGTTATTTTAATACTCCAATATACAACAGGTTTCCCTACAAACATTCTGCATGTAACCTACTTGTTAACTTGCTCTATAAGCAATTCGTAGAACATTGAATCAGCTTTCGCATTGATCATCCTTCCTCATTTTGAAAAAAAACCTGCTGAACTGACAATGCCAAGTGTGATCTAGCCAATACGGTATGCAGTTAATTGGTTATATTTACATCCGCGGTCAATGTTTACAAAACCACTCCCAATTATAAGCCGAAGGAGGCTAATTGTCCTGTTTAGTGACAACGATTTATTTTCAGTTTCTAGGCAAAGGTAACATCAACCGAAAAGTAACCTATCTCAACGCAAAAGTGTAGCAGCCTTTTTATTCAAAATGTAACAACGCAAACTGTAAAAACTTATACATGAAGTTTTTTCGTCCCAAGGGGTTGGCTAATTAAGCCAAGCCGACAAGCTGTTGATATTATCATCAGATACGGTGAATAAAGTATTAAATGTAGTCTTGTAAACTAGGGCTTTAGCGGCAGCGATTCGGGTATCATAATGTTCAGTATTGTTTGTCACTTATACTAGTATATGCATTAAAACAGGGTAATCTAGGAATTGAGAGAGTGGATGGCATAGGATTTACAAGAATTTTTGCAAGACAACTTTGCAAAACCGTCATCTTGCACAAACAAGACCCCGTTACAGTCTACAAGACGGGAAAACCGTAGTATTTTGAGCGGCAAAGTGCTACCCAAAACATTTGAAGTTTTACATAGAAGTTTCAAGTCAGTTCTGCAATCTCCGAAACGTATGCAGTCAAATGCTTTTAACATTTAATCAAACTCCCAAAAAAGAAGAAGGCAACCCCCCGAGAACTTGAAAACCTGTTTAGGGGCCCCTAGTCCACAAATGACAGACTGGAAACCCAAGATGCAATTCCCACATTTTCTGGCATGTTCAATTCACCGTGCCAAAAACATTACTTTCAAATTGGCCTTATATAAAAAAACCTGAATAAAACTAATGCAATTAAAAAATAAAAACTAGATTCAAATCCATTTACGGGTGTTGCTTACACAATAACCTTGGGAAAGTAGCCCCATTTATTGATTATTCTTGGGAAATTAGAATACTTAAAAAATTCTTTCTTTTCCCTGGGAACTACAGACTATAATCGTGGCTCCCACGGGTTCTTCTTTTATATTTTTTTCTTGACGGGTTTTTACTGAAAAACCTATTAGCATGTGGGAGAGTCTATACACAGAAAACAGTCTGGCGGCTTTCCTTCTAGTGGCTGGGGTTTCCCAGTTAAGTTCCTGCAGCATTTCCGTCGCACTAGCATATCATTGTACTGTTCTCTCTCTCTCGTAGCAGAGATCCCCTAAGTAACGTCTAATACTTTATGATGCATGAAACTCTAACGCTTCATCAAGCTTTGTTTTTCATCAAATGAAATGCAACTGAAGGCGGGACGTGTCACATGATCACCTGTCGTAGCATTTAACAAATATACACTAACTTTTCTTTATTGAGATGTTAGACTTTTTAGATATCACGAAGAAAACGATAAATAAGCATTTCTTTTTTTTTCGGTAGATCCCCGCCTGAATAAACAATCGTGCCAATTCTCATGATGAATAGAGGAAGTGTATTTAAAATAATCTTGTCGGAAGGGAGGGAGGAGGGGGGGGGGGATCACTAAGCGTATTTGCTTCATTGTTTGGCCAAAAGGCCTGCTGGTCAGTTTAAAGGTAAACAATATATCTAGGATTTACCTTGAAAACACGATACTTAAAAACAAGTTATGATCACACGAAACAACTACAATTCCACAAAATTTACATAGGATATTTTGAAGTTATCATAAATAGAAAGCACTCAGGGAGACTTTCTCTTGTTGCAGCAAAACGCAGAAAATAAATTCGTTATCAGTTATATTACTAGCGACAACTGGCGAGACACCGATCGACAAAGATTGTATTTTTATGAAAATGGACGAAACTAGTTCTATATAATGCGAAAGTATTTCTAAAATGCTGAGAATCTGTATAATATAATAAATACAAGATTTTAGAATTACGTCTGTATTAGAAGCGGAACAAGAAATTGTGACTCTAATAAAATCAAGATGATAAAACACAAAATATTGTCATAAGACATTCATTAGTTTCGGGTCGTTTTTGAAGGCGGAACCTGTCGAAGCCCACGCAATTATATTTAAGTTTCAAACGTTGTTTGGTCTATCAAATTCGTTTTTGCTTGTTCAGTAGAAATAAGAAAGTGTTCAAGAGCAAAAAAATCCATCATTTTTCTATGTTTGTGTTTTACTGGCCGTTTGTTACTGAAAAGCTTTTAATGAGAACGCAATAATTTGGAGACGGGTTTGGTAATGTTTAGCAAAATTCATGATCACTGCTGCGGCAAGAGGATCTTTATTTGGGTTTCAAAGACAAAAATAAAAAGGAAGGCTCTACACTGGCTGCATGAAAAACATCGAAACTTTAAAATATGGTTTTACTTTTTGAGATAATTAGAAATTAGGTTAAAATTAGAAAAAAACAATTTTGTGAGTATTTGTAAGCCTTATTTTAAAAACTCGTGTTTGAAGGTTTTGAACTAAAACATAGTTTATAAGGAGATCCAGAGACTCCTCGTTATTACACTGCGAAAGGAAATATTTTAATAACTTGTTGACACTGAGAAGTCAGCGATCGTCTAAAATGTTAGGAATCACAAATGAGTATTATCGATACTTTAATCATGTTTTGAAAGACTGATCTGGTTGTTCGAGCCGCCAAGACATTTAGTTTTATTACCATATTATCTGGTTGTCTGATAATACTTCCTACTGTTTCTGCTTCAAGCTACATTTGGGTGTCTTGTATTATGTATACGTAAGTGTTTGTTCCTGAAATTTTGTTTATCCGCGTATGCTATATCGAAACTATCTCTACTCACAGTCTGTAGTTTGTTACTTGGAATAGAGCATGGCAGTTGTTACTTTTGAAGTCAGCTTTTCACACAAAAACATCAAAGATTGAAGACACGTAGCTTCAAATGTTTTACGATTTCATGATCTCATCCTCTTCCGATTAACCTCATTTGAACAAAATGCCTTGTACTTTCTCGCCGTGCGTGATTTCTGTATACTGGTTGAACTTCAACATCTTCTCGAGGTAAAATATTTCTTGGCTTGTGTTGAGTTTCATTTGCTGTTTGTTTTCCTCTGCTATGCAAATTAGTTCCTTTGACAGGCTGAAATGCCTGTTGGCTTTTTCGTCTTATGCCATCTAAGATTTCATAGATCAGAGTTATGTATAAGATGACTACAAGAAGTATATCTGTTTGAAGTCCTTCCATCTAAAGTTTCCTGGATCCTCCAAAGTACTTTTACGAAGCATGAAACATGTACGATTAAGCCCGATTAACTTAGCCTTGCTATTGTTTTTGTTTTGCTTGACGTTTGATCAGTCGATTTTTAGTTTGCACCTGCCCCAGACGAGCTTAGAAGTCGGACAAAGAGATGGAGTTTTATGTTTCCAGCTGTAAAAAATTAAGTATTAAATTAAGGATATTGTTGGAGAACACATGCTAAACCAATAAGGCGCCTTCAAAGTTCTGAAGTGAGTTTTCACAAATCAGTTAAACTAATTCGATCATGATATATTTTGGCACTAGCAAAATTGAGAAAAATGTTTATATTCATCATATTATATAACTAATACCATAGGTGACAAACTACTCTTTAATTTTGACGCTAAACTTAATTCGTAATTTGTAATTTCACATGCGAAATTATAAAACTGCCATGGCAACGGTTTCAAAATGGCACCCAGATTTAAAAATGTTGGCAAGATATACAGTCAGCGCGTTTAAAAAAACTCACCGCTTCAAGTATTGTGCCAAGAAAACGGCTGTCACACCACTCATCTTTCAGGATAATAATAACAACTGTCCATCGACAAGAACAAAATGTTGAAGCTTATTTGAATGTAGAAACGAAGATGAGCAGCGATAACTCAACAACATTCATTCAAAGCCGACATTGCAAGTGCGCTCAAGTTAAAACTTCAAGCAAAGTGCAAAAAAGCTCAATAATTTCAACTGAATTTGCTGCTAATATGTCACTGAAGTGTTTTGCATTGAAGAGGAAACTAAATTACTCAAGCTAGCTCAAAATGGAAAAGTTCAACTTGGAAAGTGTCAGTTGCAAATAACTTTTTGCTGACAGCGTTTTCACATAGCCTCTTCCGCAAGCAACTCTAAAGCAAGCCAAGTTGCGGAGGAAGTTGTGCGTGTAACACCCCTTCTCTGCAACTTGCAGCACAACAAAAGCTTGCGAAGCAAATTACATAAAAAATGAACAGTTTACTTTTCCCTCGTTGCGAAGCCAGTTGCAGTGTGCTACATGTCCACTGCAATCCGCTTTGCAACATACTGTCGCATTTATGCCGCAAGAAGGCGAATGAGCCAATCAAAACTGAGTCAGTTTTGTGTTAGCTTGCGCTGACTTATCGCAGAAAAAGAATTAGTTTAGTTGCGAGTTGCGAAAAGAGTTGCAAACGTCTGAAATCTACCAGCAACTTGCAATGTTTTGTTTTCGTCGGCACTGCATTGCAGATGCAGAGAAAATGCCTCGTGTAAAAGGGGCCTTAGTACATCTAAAACGGCACTTGAAAGATGATTAATGTGGTAGCGATGCTTGGTTGTGACATAGAAATACTACGCCAGCTTCCTCGAAACTAATCAACTGCACGATTGCCAAAACAAAAAAATTAAGGAATAACTGATCTGGTAGTTTGTTCCTTGCTAGGTTTTACAACTATGAATTTTAGAATAGGGTCCCGAAAAGCCAAGCAATCCCCCCGTCTTCTCCCTAGAACAGCTGAGGCTAACTAAGTTCTGCACGAGCTAGCGTTGCCGGTTGACCTCTTGCGCACGCGCAATACCATACCCACATTAACACCTCACAAGTGTAATTCTTTCAGTTGAGTCAGCGAAAACGATTTTTCTTTACTTTATTCTTATCCAAATGATAGGTAGTCTAAAAATAATAATTGTTAAACATTTAGCATGTGTTTACATTTTTGTATGTTCTCACTCTCCTTAGTACTTCTATGCATTTTTAATGTAGTCTTGCATCTATTTAATACATCGATCCTAAAGCATGTTTCATCGTATGTACCTGCTCTTAAAATACTTTCGTTTCAACAGTTGTTTCCACATTTTCTTTCTACGTCGTTAGCTTTGTTTTTATAAACGAACAACGCAAGTTTACCTCGGCTTTACAATAAACTTACAACACCCGTCATAAACAGACGAAATCACGTATAACTGACAGCTCCATTCATTTGTCAATTTACTGTCTTGTGTTGCTCTTATTATCTGTTATTTTAATGGTTATTCGTTGCTTACCAAGAAAACTTTTTTCTAGAGCGTTTCCGATTCCTGCCCAAGTATGCTACTTTTCATCTATTTCTGCGATTTGAATACTTGAATCTGAACAAAAATATGCATTATTCTATTTATTGTTTAACTTTTGTTCATCACTTTTGCACTAGAAAACTCGTCCTTAAATAGAGCTAGGTAATAAAATAAATAAGGCTTTTCTACTGTTCTGGACAGTTGCTAGCACTAAGAATGCTTTGTCAGTTACAGCACGGGCAATTCGAGATCATTAGGAGAGGGGAGGGTTTCTGGGGGAGAGTTGAATAATTTGTACAAAAATTTCGCAAAATCTACCTAGATAAAAAGGGTATTTACGCTCTTAAAATCTGTTGAAGGTTTTGTTTTTATCACTTGGAAGTGATTGGAAAACCAGAATAAAACATTAAAAACAGAACGTGCAATCAAAGCTGACTGCACGTACATTGATTCTTCTACTCGAGTCCCTCTTAATTCCCCTCCCCGAAATCAAATGGTTGGTTGCTTTTTTTCCGTTTCATTCCCGTCTAGACGTATGTCATCAGTGTATTAAATGATATTAATGCACAAATCTGGAAAATTTCCTCCAGGATCTTCGTTTTCGTCTCCTGTGGTCATCCATTACGGGAGGCTCTGTCATGGAAAGCAGACGAGGATGAGCAAATTTAAAAATAGGTTTGATTCTTTCCCTTAAGGTAACTACAACCGTTTTTCTTCGGATCCAAAAATTGGTCATGCATGTCATAGGAACCACAAACAACAAATAGTACCAGATCCATAATATTTTGGCTTAAAACTCTGTGGTCAACTTCCACGACCCTTTGACTCTTCAGTGAGCAAAACAGATCTGAGATAGGTTGCTACGGCTGAATCCTGATAATTTGAGCTCTGATAACTCGATGTTCTCGCTAATTTGAGCCCCCTGTTAGTTAATTCGAACCCGTTTTCCTTTCCCCTTGGGACTTCAAATTATAGGGGTTCATCTGTATGCAGTTAAAAATGATCTTGCTACTCTCTCACTCTTTTCCTTTGTCCTTCTGTCTCCCCCTCTTCTTCTCAATCCCTTACCGATCCCTCTTACTCTTGCTCTCCCCCGCTTCCCTCCCTCTTCTTTTCGTTCTCGCTCGTACCTCTAAAGCTAAAGCCCCATTCCCCGGACTATTTTCTCCCTTCTAGCATAAACACTGATGAATAATGACAGCCTGAGTGATAGCAACAGTTTAGAAAATGCTCACCATGTTTAATGTTGAAGTCGTAGTAGTTCATAACTTGTACTGGTTTGTGCTCTCTTCCAAGAGGTGATATCAAAGAAACTTCACGCTCCTTTTCGAAATGCTGATCGAGCTCACGATTCTGTTTCTGTCTTACTGGTGGTGAATTGGTCGGTCGTTTTCTTCTTAAGAACCTTCTGTTTGCCCAAGGGAGACGCTGTCGCGAAGTCTGGGGTCTCCCATCACACATCAGAACGGCAAGTGCCACGCCCACAAGAACACCAAGTAGTAACACTGTTCTTCTGTCCATTCTTATCCTGCCATATTCCAAAGGCAATCAACAAAAAACGAACTCCTTAAACGAACTCCTTTCTGGATTATTGGATTTAAAGGATTAAAGAGAAGAAGAAGAAAAAAAGAAAAGACACCAATAAAGAAAAAGAAGAAGAAGAATCGATCACCAAAAAAACACCATTTTTTGTTACATTAAATAGTTACATGCGATGTCAAAATGCGATTTTCCTATTATTTGATCCTGTTTTACTAGAATGGCCCATAATAAGTGAGTTAGTTCCTGCAATGTCTTTTATTCTAATACATGACGACAGCCTTTAATAACGATTAAATTCCACATTATCGGGTGATCTTTTTCAAGTCTTTCTTAAACGATTTTACAGTACAACCGTTGCTTTGTCATCAGTGTAGCTTGAATAGCAGTTGCAACGGTAACTTTTTTTTCCTGGCCAGTAAGGGTAAAATTCGTGCATCACTCGTCAGTACACCCCTAGTTTCTTGCATGTTTTCCTACTCTGTCTTTAAATCATTCGGCCAAGCCACGAAGAAGGTCACTAGGGCAGTACATAAAAACAAAGTTTAAACGACAACTAACTGATAGCAAGAAGCATTTATCACAATCAGAAACGTTTGCAAAACGACACCTCTTGCAATCTGAAACTGATTGAATTCACTTTTTCTCATGGAGCGCTGATGACAAACGCTGGGTTTAAGGGGCTAAGTGCTATTTTAGTTTGTGTTTTGAGAACAAAGCGTTCAAATGTCTTTTGTTTCTACAATCTCCTTAGTGTTTGAAACTAAATTGAAACAACTTTTGGAGCTGGTGCGAGGGTTACAATATCTACGAGCGTAACGTAAGTCTTGTACCCCGATGGAAAAGAAAAAATCATTAGAAGAAGTAACACTTGAAAATGAAAAAACGCGGTTCACGTTCCCTCATGTTATGCTGAATAACGAGAGTCTCGTTATATTTGTAAAGGCACTTTGAGACCAATCATTTTTCAGGGAACTATCTTGTCTCAACTCAAGGACAGAGCTTGGTGGATAAGCTGGTTAAGAAACAATCCTGGCAAAATACTTCTTTTTAAAAAGAAATATAAGTAGAGAAAAAGACAAATTTGGAAAATCATTTACATAAAAAGGGAAAAACCAGTGAGTCTTGTTCATGTCTTCCCTCTCAATGAAAAGCGTGTAAAGTGACATTTTAAAGACTGAAGCATTATTTTTATAACCAAGTAAAAGATCCGCAATTCAGTGTAATCCATTTAAATGAGCTTATTGAAAACAATCTATGTTCAAACCCATGAAAAACTTCTTTTTTGACCGACACGACTACAATACTTCAACATTTTCACTATCAGTTTTTCTTTGGTAGCTTAAAACCAAATATCGTTTCCTCGAACTAAGATTGTAAATTTTTCTCATATTACTGAGGTTAATTGCTCTGTATAGATTTGGTCCTAAAATATTTTCTTCACTTTAATTTTTAATGAAAAGGAAGCCCTGACTTTTGCCGGAGCGATCATCGCTGCATACGTGTTAGGACATAAGCATCAGCCACGCATAGTTATGTTGCGCATAAAAAACACCGAAAATAAAAAAAAGAAGATCACTTTTAAAACATATATAAAAGATACGTACCAATTTTGTTTTTTCTTCAAGAAACGTTTTCTTTCTCAAAATTTTGCTCTGACACAGCAAGGTAAACCTGAAATCTCTTCTCTAACTGATACCTCTGGTAGTCTGTCGTTTCTGTCCCTTTTCTGCGATGTACTGTTCTCATTTATACCGAAAATATTCGGGGTCACCATGCACTTCAGACTTACTAATTATCAAAGTATCGAGTTTCGCATGAGTGACCTGGCAATATTTGAAACTCAAATGTTTCAACTATTGAAAACTTTTTCTTAATTCCTGTTTTTCTGAGTTATCTTTTTTTTACAATGCAGTTATTTCGATACAAACTCTTTTCTTTAGAAAGAAATATATTAGTTAATTTGGTATACTTACTAAATAAGCAACTCGTTTTAACGAGAATTGGTACTTGGTTAGAATTTTCTAAGTCACTGGAACTTATCCTGTTAGTGTAAACCAGACGTGGAAAATATAAATCTCCGAGGAATGCAGAGAAACAAATACATGCTGTAGGGATTCATTTCAATGCTATCGCTATCCCCAGGCCAGTTTTGTTTTCTCTTTTCACTCTACGTGTCAAGTATGTGAAAGAAACTGCTTCATGTCAGTTTTGCAAATCCCTGCTACTTAACTAATGAAAACTGAAACAAAGTAAGTACCGACACTTCACTTAATCAGGCGAGCGATTAACTTACACAAAAAAGACGTTTCTGTGGACAACGTGCAAGTTATCTCGGCTTTAGGTTTTGGTCCGTTTCTCCTTCTGCTTGATCAGTGACTGATAAGGATTCTTTAACCGTTTAAGAGATTAGAAACTTTCTACTTAAAAGATAAGTTTTTGCAGTCTTCGGAAACTTACTATGAAATAACACGAAAAAGTTTAAAGGTTATACTAATGCACCTTTTCAGTTTTGCAATAGGTTTAACAATATGTGGCATAAATGAAAACAGTAAATTTCAAGATCCTGTTGCACTTAATACTTGTCTTATACATGTCTATTTTTGTCTTGTGGAGAATCAGGTCATTCTTCTCATTACTTACCATGATACTGCTTCCAAACTCGAAGTTCCTCCCTTCTCAATACATATTGCCTACTCGAAGGAACTTCGATTTATGATTTAAATACTAAACAGAATGACCCCGGCAATGCTACACAAGGAAACAATTAGACACACATAAGATAAGTACGTGCAAACAGAATGTTTAGTTTTATATTATTCAGTGACTTGTAGCTTGAACAAAGCTTCTTAAACTCAATCCAATATGGCGCTGTGAAGTGGTTATCGTTAGGAATTATAGTTATAAAGCACTTTAGCTGAGCTCTGTGTATTTGTTTGTTCATGTTTCGCAGGTATATGGAAAAAGCAGTGACGACAGCGATCGCTGTCAAGTCATGTACCCTTCAATGTACAATTATAAGTTTTTTAGTGGGAAAAAATGTGTATCAAGTGTAAAATGTGCACAAAACATATAATTAACAATTATTAAGAAAAACAAAGAAAGTAGAAACTTATTTAATAAGTACAAAAATAACAAACTAACTAACTAAACAAACAAATGGATAAATGAATGAATGAATATAGTTCGGCAAAAAGTTAACAAAACATAACTTCTCCAGAACGGATATAATAAAAAAGGTCTTGTCAATTGTCAAATGCACAATTTATACTAAAAGTTCAGTATTTTAAACGAGTTACTGCTGAGGCGTTTAAAGCTACCAGAGGTTTAATTCAAGATTAAGGCACTTGGAATCTTTAAGAAAAATGTTGTCTTTTATCAGATTCAAATCCAAAGTTGTCGAATATTTAAAGCAAATTTAAACGTGACATTTTTAAAAATTTAGTTTCTGTGATCAGCAAGGAAACTCAACAACATGTTTTCACTTTAGCAGTTGCTCGTATGAACTTCGTCAACTCAAACTCAAAGACATACTTGGAAAATGAAACAATATACAAACCGATGGTTGTTTATTATAAGCAACGTCCTTAATATTTTGTTGGAACGTGTACCAATGTTACTCAGAAAAAAAGAGCTACATGTAATACATAGCGCTTGCTACACGGAAGTAAAAATTATATTTGAAGGAATTTGTTGTTGTGCTTTAACACGTGCAAAGGAACAACAGTTGTACGACGAGTCGATATCTTTGCCGGACCTTTCAAGAATTTTGACCTCTTATGGCGCACTTTTAGTTTATCACATCGACGGTAGGACATATGGATGACCTGATCTAACCTCATAAATGTGTGCCTACAGTGCTCATTGGTGATGGGCGACCTAATTTATTAAACGATATTTAAACAAGGAATCAAAAGTAACCACTTTTCCGTCTTAGCTTTTGCCAACTTTGAGTTAAGTGGAACTCTCTCTCTTTGCTTATCTTTTTTACAGTCGGTAAATCAACTCATTAAGCAGTCAGTGATTCTTTCCGGATTTAGCTGAACATCTAGATTTAAGAAAAACCCTTTGGTTTCATTTTTTGTTCAATGACGTAAGTAGGGAGTCTACAGATAGTGTAAAAGACACATTTTATGTAGCATTGAACACGTTCCTTTGTTCTTTCGATAGGCCAGAAACTACGCTGTTCCATACTAAATATTCGATATCGTTACTAGAGACTTCGACTACAATAATTTATGAACTGATATCAACAAGTTTCTGGAGTTTGTGTGGTCGATTCTTGAAAATGTCAAAAAATAAGTGATACATTAGGCAATAGTTTTGGAAACCATATCATATGCGACTTACGTTAATTGAATTGCCTGTTAAACCTCAAGTCCTTGAAGTTAATAAGCATCGACAGGACCTCAACAATGTCTTTTGTACTAATATAAGAAAGATAGAGGACAAGATAGGAATCATTTGGTCGAAAAGAATAGTCAGATGCAAAATTTCGGTAATATTTTTCCTCTTTACTCAGCTGAAACTAATAAATTAAGAATACATATTAAAATTGGACGTTATCAGGTTCTGTAGTTTATGCTTACTTAAAATCGTTTTGAAGAGAGGATTTCATACCAGGCCACCAACATCGTTTCTCAGCGTTATAAACTTACTCGCTGGTGTTATTTTTTGGGCTGAGCCAAGCACATCAGTCTGTTAAAAATCAGTTAATACTAAAAACAATACCAAACCGACTATACACGAGCAATTTCTTTTGGATCTTTAGAAGCTGTAAGAGCAAAAGAATCTGGATGCACAGGGTAGTTTTCGTGCAGTTTAAAAAAATTATAGTAGATAACCTTGTTTTTACACTTGAAATAAATATACTGCATGAGACGATCGAGAGCGTTATTTTCCTTATCGGGTACGACTCTTTTGGCGCATAAAAACTGTTCTGTCACATGTACTCTACAACGCAACGACTTGTGGCACGAAAGCCTTCCAGGATACATGGGGTTTTCGTAAGAAAGACAATACATATTCTTGGCCGTGGCTTGGCCTCCGAATGTTCGTATATTCATACATTGAAATTTAAGGAACACTTCTGGCTGCAAATTGGGTTTTCAAACATCTGAAACCAAACTTAAGTCTGAAATTTTTTCAATTTGTACTTAAAATTTTATAGCTTCTTATAAAATGGAGGACAAGCACTGGGAGTACAAATAACTGAGACGGCATTTGCGCTGAAGTAACTTTCAACTGCAAGCTGTTTAAAAACTTTATGCTTTTATATGTTTAATTGAATATTGTACGGATTTATGACTTGTTAACCGTCACTGGTTTTTTCATATATCCTGTACTATCCTTAGTTTGAAAACCTTAAACATTTCAAATATAAAAACATGTAGAGCATTGAGTACAAATAAAGACATTGTTGTTGTTGTTGTTGTTGTTGATAATTGTAAAACTTTAGCGAGTCCGACTTTAAACATTTTAGTAAATATTGTTCTTATACAAATAGCCTTTGTATTATGCAAATACTGTCAGAGTATAGAACATAATATTCGTTCTAATTCATAACTGTACATGAATTAAAAAACATGCCCTTCGTTTTAGGAAACCAACCAGTTTTGTCTAATCTAAGGATGATTTTCTCTGGCCATACTTCTAAGGATTTGTAAGAATTCTCTAGCAAAAGCCAGAGGGTTAAATAAGGTTTCAATCAACGCTATCGTTGTTGCAGATCGTTGCTGGTGGTTCTGTTGAATAGCGGAAGAGCTTGTCAGTCTCTTAAAGAGGTTAGTCCACAAGATTTCCCGTCAATCAACAACTTAAGAGTATTTTGTCAAGTGCTTGCTGGCATAAAGGCTTACCAACACAATGTTAAAATAAGCAGGAATATATACGTTATCACGGAGTCCTTTGAAGAATGTTGTTTCCGCTGAACTTGACAGAGGGAGGAGTTTTTACGGATCGCGTTTTTCCGGTAGACTACCAAAAGATTGTATGTTTCTCGAAAGTCGGATGCTTTCGTTAGAACTGTAACTGTTTTAGTGTGTGTATATGTATGTGTTTATGTTTTTAATATTGTAACCACATCTTAGCTTTTAGCGGTCTACAGGCGCGGATCCAGGATTTTGAAATGGGGGGTGAATTTTTTTAATGTTACAGAACCAAAGTGTGTTTTTGGGCTCAAAATAAATAAATTGATTGTTAGACTTTATCAATCATCGCTTATGCACATTCTCCACGTCAAAAAAGGTATCAGAGAAATCAAATATTATTTAAATA
>JAOBRG010343002.1:0-14272 GCA_027574985.1 Umimayanthus nakama | reverse complement strand
CAAATAAACTTGAAACTGCTCATTTTTCGAAAAATTGCAGCACAACAGAATATTGAATGAATATGCGCCACTGTTGTGTATGTACAATGCAAGAGACAACTTTTTTGAAATAGTAGCTGACAAATTATTATTGGACGTTTCCACACTATACTGTTATTCCGACCTATACTATTATTGAATTTTTAAAATTTTCTCACTCTATAATATTATTTTGCTCTGTACTATTATTAATTCTTGGAAGCTTTTCCACCCTGTACCATTATTTCACTCTATACTATTTTTCAGGACTTCAGAGTGATAGTTTCTATTATATAGCAGTCCTGAAATGTTAAAAACAGTATTATATTATAATAAAAGATTAGTCCGTATTCTTCAAGTTTGTATATACATGCCTGGTACTAACAATATGAACTGTAAAGAAGTAACTTATGTTCAGGGTGTTCCCTATGTAATCTTGTTCTTGAAAAAGTGCATTTTGTGTTAAGAGATGTTACACTACACAGAAGCAGAATTTCTATGCAAGAACAATTATTCACACTGTTATAAATGTGAATAGGTATTAATGCAAAAATGATGATTTAATATAATTCCTGAATTAAAATATACATAGTAATACATGAAGCAGTACTTTCAAAGAAGTGCTTATTACTGAAACACGACAAGCGAAATATATAAGTAGTTCTTCCTAAGCCTAATTTTAGGTGACCCTCCCCTATTTGGACAGGTTGATTTTTTGTGATCCTCCCTTTTTAGAGGTTCGAAAAGTTATGACCCTCCCCCCTTTTCCACCCCCTCCCCCCTGCTAAATTATGACCAGTCCCTAACAAACAAGGAACAGTTGTGCCAACGTTTTTGCAAATCGATCAAGAAACAAAAATTTTAAGCTAAAAAATTCGAGGGGGAGGTCAGATTGTCCCACCCCCCCTGTATACCTTTTCTAGGGTTAAAGTTACACCACGGTTCTAACGGGATTCGAATCCACGTTCCACCATCTCGGTTAAGCTATCATGAACGTATGCAGGGTACAATCGGGTGGAAAGTGCACCAAGTTTCTGGCCATGTTAAATCGAGCTGATGGCTTCTCCTGATGGGGTAAGTCTTTGTTACATCTGAATACGTCTTCATTTGGAACAAGCGCTGCGAATGACGATAATCGTAAAAAGGATGGCTCCAAGAGTGACACCAACAATCAATCCAATGGAAACGGCTGTGAAAAAAGCAAAATCAATATTATTATAACATCGCTATGAAGTCGAAAGATCCCATGACAAACACGGTTTAGTGAGCACTGACCATTTAAAATTACTTTCTGTCAATTGCAAAACTTTATTCCATGCACATGTGGTTTCAATAAACTGAAAACCAGTTCATTATGACCCCATGGAACGAACCCATATAGTAAAAACCCACACGAAAAGAAATTGAAATTTCCCTATTCTTTCGTTTACAGAATAGAAGGCGACTCGTTCTATTTTGAAGCGAAGCACTGTTTTGTTGTTTCTCGCTATGATATTTTTTGCACTTTTTCCATTACCATGATAAATGTTGTTTAATGATCTTGCTCTGCTAGCACCACTTCCGCTGGGCTGGACGTGCCACCAGAATGTCTGACGAACGCCTACCCAAGTGCCTTCTCTACGGAGAACTGCAGACTGGAGTGCGCTGACATGGAGGCCAGAAGAAACGCTTCAAGGACACACCCAAAACCTCCATGAAGGACTTTGAGTGGATCACAACTCATAGGAGACACTTGCACAGGATCGGTCAGCAAGGTGCAGCGCAATTCCATAAATGAGCAGCAGAGTACGAGCAACAACGCATCGACACTGCAAAGACCAAATGAGCAGTTCGAAAGGCCTGTTGCATCAACCATTCAGCACAGGCCCCAGCTCCGCTGTCCTGCCCTCGCTGTCCCAGAACTTTCCGGGCACAGATTGGCCTCATCAGCTACCTTCGAACCCACCCATTCCCAAAGGATGAACAACCAGTGAAGAAAGTCATCTCTCCTCAAGAGAGAATGAACACCACGACACGAGTAAAAAGCACAGCCGAAACCTTAACTCGACTCTCATCTGGCCGCGTAACTAATCCGTGAGCGCGCGTTCGATCTAACGTGGTAAACAACCAACGAGGCGCGCAGTTAGCTATAACAAACTCTTATCCAACAAGCACAAATGGAACGATTGTTTCATTAAATTTCACTCTGATCACTGAAATACCTCGAAATTGAGCTTCCCGTTCAAGTTCAGCAACTCTTGGCACAATCGGTTGCCATATATGGCAACACGGTGTATGAGCTGATAGCCGAGGTTGGGAGAACCAATCAGGGCCTGGTAATTTGAAAGTTGTTTAGCTCTAACCTATGGTTCAATTTTTTTAAAAACCTGCGACTGGATTTACTTCCTTGAAGACTGATTTGGGCTGTCATTTCTGGTTTACATAAATGGGTTTTTCTTGAGGTGTACCTCAGTAATAATCACGACCGGGTGTGTCTCTAGATAAAAGAAACTTAGTTGAAAGATTCGTCAAACCAATGATTAAAATAAACCCACTTTCGAACAACCGGGCCCAGAAAGCTAGAAACATAACATCCAAGAATGGAAAATTAATTAAATAACTAAACATAAATGTATTGAGCAATTTTAAAAATAAACTTACGTTTGTCTACAGCAATGAAAGAAGCCTGGAATCCTCGTGAATTTACACACACTTTTTGTCCAGATCGGAAACGCACCCACAGGTAGCGACCAGTTGTGTAGATATCTTTTGGTGGGGAAGCGCCGCAGTACCGTCCCAGCGACCTGGATGTAGACCAAGGTCCATCCCTCAACTCGATAAAGGCTTTATGATCATGGTAGCACCATAAGTCTATGGTGTTGATAGCAAACTTGACTCGCTTCCCATCTGTTACAGTTATTTTCCACACACATTCAGTTTGTTGCGGAATCATGTTCGGGTAGTTAGGACTGGTGAGTGTCCCAGACGACTTGCTCACAGTGAAGGAGCGAGCAGAGCTGTTGTAGGCGGAGCAGGGGCCCTCAACGCGAGCCGGAGCTGTCAGATAGAAAGGACATCAGATTTGTCACTTTATCGTTTCAACGCAAGTAACGGAAAACCGTAATAAAAAGTTTTCGATGAATTTCTTACAATTAATATAAAGAGATAAAGCTTCTTCACACCATAATGGTTGTATTGTTTAGAAAGTAAAAGAAGCAAAGTACTTTTTGCATTTTCTGTAAAGTAATGTACTCGAACATCGACTTTACCATTGTCTGTTGCTTCGTACATAACATAGAACCCACGTGACCAGACACTGCGTGATTTTAACTGCACCACAGCAGAAGGACCCGATGTCTCAACTGGGGCGGGTGTGAGCGTTCCACAGAACTTGCCAAGCGAAGGACTGCTTGTCGAAGCTCCGTCTCGTATCTCAACATATGATGTCAAATATCTTATGTAGTTACAAGAAAACCCAAATCTGAATTTGCTAAGAAACGTTAGCTTGATATGCTTCCCCGCTGGTGCTGTAATTGTCCATGTACAGTCTACGTGGTGTGAATAAAAGATGGGGTCAAAGAGACTGGATACAACGCCAGCTGAACCGGACACCAGGATTCTCTTCTGCGCCTTAGAGGGTTCACATACACCTGAAACAACTGCAATCAGTTGCAATATAATTAAGGTTAGCTTCTAAAAGTCATTTGTAGTAATTGTTGAACTTTATATGCTACTAAAATCCTATTTATTTTTTTAAGTTCCACTCTACTGAACATGTTACCAATTACAGTTCAAAATTTTTTTAAAACAGATATTCACGAGGCACAAATAGCAGACAATTAAGGTTGGCGACAAGTTTTTCGTACTGCACCCTCCCGTCGCGTCCGGACTAATTATGGAAAACGCAATAGCCGATTCAATGGTTCGTGCGATCAGGAACAGTATTGATAAGTCATTAAAGTGACCTAATTTATTCAGATTTGTGCGCGTGAATTAAGAATGCCAAAATTATTTTATACTGAATAAGTTTTCTTCCTTCAGCTTTTTTCTTTTACCTCTCTTCTTTCTAAATAAAAAAATTAATAAATAAGTAAGTTACTATAAGTTAGTAAGTGAGTAAGGTATTAACTATCTAACTTACTTACTAAACAAACAAATAAGCAACTAAAGAACAAAAGAACTAGAAAAGGAAACAACTCAAGAAACAGTATAAAGAAATAACTAAATAAGACAAGAAAGAAATAACTTATCAAAGTAATAACTAAATCAATTATTAATAAAAAAGTAAGTATTAACTTAGAAGTTAGTAAGGAACTAACTAACTAACTTTCTAACTGAAACAAACAAATAAGCAACTAAAGAACAAATTAAAGAACTAGAAAAGGAAACAATTCAAGAAACAGTATAAAGAAATAACTAAATCAATCTGTTAATCAATAAATCAATCAATAGATTATTGTTGAGACAAGTTTGTTCTGGTCCAGAGAGGGGTGAATTATCTGTGTTCTTGATTGCCAGCATTCCGAAATACAGTATCATATTCGTTTTTAACGTGTCTGTTTGTGATGTGGCCGTATGAAATCAGAATGAAGGTTTTGACCAACAGTGGTTGATATGGTATGATTTTCGCCACAAGGTTTAGTGTGGTGCTGCTGACGTTTTAAGCGTTAGCCCCTCATTAGAGCAGTGCGACAAAATATCAGTCCTCTGAAATCATGGGGAAGTCAGTTGCTTTTGTAGCAAATGATGTAAACTAACCGAACATCGTTATCAAAATTTTATAAGCTGTGTATTTTTGTATCTGTGGGTAAAAAAATCGTAGTAGTAAAGTTTGTGGTGAAAGTGCTGGTGGTACTCGTGGCGGTACCAAAAAAAAGGTGTTTGTACACCCGGGTTAACATTTAACGCTTTGGGGCAAGGGGAACTCCCAAACAAAAGAGAGGATAGGATGCGTGTTGGAAAATTTTAATCAAAATTACCCCTAAAATGTACCAATGTTTTATTTGATCAAAAACAAATAAACGAGTACTAAACGCGTTACCCTGGAGTCTAAAGGTAAACTCGCTGTTCCTATTGAAATACTCACTTGAAAGGAGGCCGGCGAAGCAGGAAAACGAACTTTCGCTCACTTTCAGTTTTCACAACTCGGCGGATTCAAAGGAACAATGAACCGAGCCGCTCTGGCACCCAGGGTATACACGCGTAACGGTAGTGGCAAGACTCAGCCAAAGAGAAATTTTAAAACTAGTGCATGTTGAAAAAACTTAAGATACTTTTTTGGTTTTCTTTGTGTCTTTTAAAAGTCGTCACCCGGCTCGTTTTTGGTAATAGCTTCATCATCTTAAACAGCATGGAACGAGATGCTGTTTTGAATAGTGTCCATTTAATGTCCACAGGTGAATATTTGCTAACCAACGTTAAAGAAGAACAATTTTGTTATCATATACGAAATGGAAGAATGAATGGAAATCAGTTAAGAAGGTTGATACGGCCATTTTTTTTTATAATTGTTGTCCAAGAAAATATGAAAACATGAATTTAAATACCAAAGGTATCTTTTCCTGAGCTCTCATTGGTAGTTTTTGATAAGCCAAACATTAACAATTTTCAAAAGTCAAGATCTTCTTGCGCAAGTGAGAGGAACAGCAAAATTTGGCCCGATGTCCTCACTATATACAGCTTCAGTCCAAAGCTTGGATCACCCTTGTGACATAAGAACATGCATAAGAATACAGAATTTTAACATTATAAAAGATAAAAGGAACATCAAGTGTGCTGTGATACGGAACAAGTTCACATCAGATTTCCTTTGCTTATCCTTTAGTTATATTTCCCATACCTGTGCTTGTTCTTAATCTCAGGGTCGGGACTCCCTGAAAAATATAACGGGGAGGGGGGGGGAGGGGCACGAAAGTTTAAGGATATCATTTTGGAAGCTGTGTATAATTTTAGGGTGTCATTTTTGAGCCTGGGTATGAATTTAATGTCATGGCAATTTAGGCGGCAATTTGTGCTTTTCTCTAAAATCATTGCTTTGAAAATGTCGGTAAAAAGCGTGTCTGTTACTTTATTGTGAAGCATATCAGTAGAATTAAGTGAAACATAAACTGATAAAGCAATAACATGAATGTGAAGTGTGTAATACCGTGAATGACGAACGATATAGCTGTAATTCTCTTGAACACGTCTGTGATTGAAAAAAAAAACGCTGTATTTTTTAGGATACCAAGTTGTTCTAAATCGGTATTTTTTTAGGTTATGGGTTGAGCTCAACTTTCGGACTCACCTGTCGTAATTTTCCAGGAGTCCCGACCCCGGGTTCTTAATTTAGAAGTGTGAATCAGGTTTAAAGGTCCCACTGCAATACAAGAAACTTTACACCAAAATCAACAACTACTCTCAAAGCAAATAAGCTCAGTAACGAGGGCTCATCCACTCTTGTTCCCCGCCAGTAGTACTCACCATTCTGGGTTAGCGATGAAAAGGTGGCTGAAAAGTCCTTACTGTGGGGTAGAAAAGTACGACGAAACACAATGACTATCCTCCCTCCAGTCGTGTAGATGCTCCGCGGTGGATGGGCCTTCCTGCAATATCGTCCAAGAAAAGTTCTCGTATTTGCAAAACCATCAAAAATATCCGTGTAATCCCCAAAATTACAATTTCGGCGGCCACAACGTCCAGGCTGTAAAAGACATCCATCTTGCATGTGGGCACAGATCAATTGAGATGGAGACGGGTTCTCTTCGAAATGTGTAAATGTAAAGTTGACAATGCTTCTGTTAGTCGGAAGTTTGATGTTCCAAGTACACCCGTGGAATCGGTCATCATTCCAATCTTGTTCCGCTGGTGGTTCGATTATTCCTGATGATGCTGTCAGTACGATGTTTCTGTTTTGGTCAATTGTGTTTTTCGCGGAGCACGATTTTACTGTGGATGGAATTAGATCACGTTAATGCCTCGTATTGCACTCATGTTTTAGAAAAACGAGGGGAAACTAAAACCTATATATTTAAAATAGTTTTTAAATACATACATACATACACAAATACATACATACATACAAACATACATACATACTTACATACGTACATACTTACATACGTACATAAAAATATGATATTTACGATACTGACAGCAATCAGATTTGGAAGTTTTAACTTTAAGTTTATAAATGGTTTTAAGTTACCCTGACAACACTTTCCTTTTTCCTAACTGTATTGTAGCAGCTTGTGAAAGAAGAATAACAGAAGTTCTCGGCAAGTGTGAACTCTCTTAAGTTAACACTACGAAAGTGTTTTAAAGAAAACCATAACATTTTTAGTCATCATAAAACCGTCATTGTAACTACTTTTGTACACTAAATTTCATCGGTACATGTTTCAATTATTAACCAGTTTTCTATACTAAGTATAGTTTCAAATTTGATAATTATAGTTTTTAAGCAGAGGGCCACAAGTTTTATTAGTGCTTCTGTTCTATTTGGTGTAAGTAACGCTCTATAAATAAAGACTCAATATATTATTATTATTATTATTATTATTATTATTATTATTATTATTATCATCATCATTAGATTGCTTTAATACAAATAAAAAAATTATTTTGCGTTCAATTAAATGCAACTTTCAAAATAGTAAACTAAAAAAAAACTCACCATGCTTTATTGCACTGTAGGTTGCCCGAAAACCATTTAAAAGCCAACCACTAGAATTGAACAAATCACTCCTAAACCTCACAAACATGTATCGGCCGGTAGAGTAGACTCCTTCATAGCGATTTCCACTTTTATCAGTTTTGCAATATCGATCAATCAGATCAGCTGAGGACGAGCTGCCATCCCGTGCTTCTATGTGGTCCTCTCTTGTACAGGGTGCTTGATAATTCTTCTGCTGCAAACTGAATATTTTGAAGTCCAACTTGACGAAATAACCTGAGGGTGCGGTGATCAGCCATGAGCACGTGACATTGTTAGGGTATAAGTCTGGATATCCGGGACTTGTGAATTCAGAAGAATTGGAAGAGCTTGCCATAAGAATCTGTACTTCAGAGTGGCAGGCTGCAAGACAAACAATCATCAATTGAAGAATCGAGTTTGTTCGACAAAAGCTGATATGTGAATGAGCGTATTCGAAGTAAACTCACTGATACAAGAAAAGCTGATATCTAAGGTGTCATACCTAAAAAGTTCATATCTAAGGCATCTAAGGGCTGTTTTTGCCTATGAACTCGTTGCCCTGGGTTCAACCCTCAACCAGGGTGGGGATTGAACCCGGCGGGATCCCCTGGTTGACAGTCAGAGAGTTAATATAAATATGAGACGGGATTTTATGAGACAAAAAAAGATAATAACAATAACAATAATAAGAATAGGAATAGGAATAGGAAAAAGAATAAGAATAATGACAATGATAATGATAATAACAATAATAATAATTGTTATTATTATCATTATCATTATCATTACTATTATTATCAATATTAATAATATTATTATTGTTGTTATGATCACAATAATATTAATAACAGCAATAACAATAATAGATATGTACTTCCACTCCTATAAAAGCTCTTCTGAGCCAGTTTGCAATAAAAATTTAACCTATCTAATCTATTTATTCAAATACAGTGTTTCTAAATAACAAAAAAGAACAAAAAACAAAAAACGCACAGAAAGTTATGTTAAAAAAACTATTTTAGTAAGTTAGCCTTGAAAGATCTTTTTAAATGTATCGGTAATATTTTTAAGGTAAAATCATTATGAACCGAAAGCTAAGAACTGCAACTTCTCAATCTCCTGAAAATAATGAAACTTGCTCCTCCAAACTGACTACGTATCACCACGTGAGATGGGCACAAGGGATTTAAATAACGAATAAACCAGTCCAACAAATTATCCTAATACAACGGAAAAACAGCACTTTCCTGAATGCAGAACCCGTGTAAGAATGTTCCATATCATGGGAGGATCAATGATTTTTCAAAAGGAGGATGACTTTTGTAAAGGGGGATGGGTGACTATTCATTGTCTGATAACCAAAATTTGTGAGCTGGTAGTTTTCTTTTTATATTTTTCTTATGTGCTAGCTCAAAATGAGGGGGAGGGGGGGGGGAGGCGGTGATTAGTCACTTGTTCCAGCCCCCTGCATCCGCCCTTGCGCAGAAGTTGAGACCAGCTTCTTCAACTGAAAAATATTCTTCTTGTGTTCTTGCAAACACATGTACAAAGCTGCTAAATTTAGACAACTGTCCAAAGCATGTACACACACATAATTAACAGAGCAGGCTGTTCATGAAACTTGGCCAATGTCTTTGCTTAAGGTTTATATTTTCAGTATATTTGTTTGCTGGTCTTGACCGTGCACAGAATACAAAAGTTATACAAGTACACACAAACAACCAACCAGCAAAAACATTTTGGCACACACCAGCAAAACAAAACAATGTGCTGAGTCGCCTACGATTTGTTCAACTTGAAACAAAGCAACTTTAATTTGAGTTGTACGTTCCTTAAACTTTTGTTGTTTATTTAGCTTCACAACCAGTTAGTTCTATCAACTATGGCAAAAAAACAATGAACAAGACAACAGTTTTTGGATCAAGTGAATATAAACTGTTAACATACCTGACGCCGAAGAAGTTTGTCCAAATAAGAACAGCAAAACTAGGGGGCAAAATAATAATTAAGAATTGGTGAGGTGGCGGGTGAAGGTAAAAAGGATAAGTTAGTTAAAACGTGTTCTTATTCTTTCGAATTCGTTTTATAAAGCATTTGGTACTAGCAAGGGCTCAAACCAGAGAGCTGTTAGTGAGCTCCATAATTCAGTGCACCAGCTGATCTGAGTCCCTGTAATTTGCCACTCAGGGGCAAGGACGTCTGCAAAACTGTATATCATGTCGTTCCAGGCCCCATCCGTGAGACAAGGCGCGCGGAATTGATACAAAAAAAGTTTATGCATTAAGGCTACCGTTCACGTTGGAACGGTTCAAAATTTCGAAACTGAGGTTTTCGCAGAAAATAAACATACATTAAATGAACTTTTAGTAGAAAAAAATGTTTTTCAATAAGTCTAATAGATTGCGAGATATGACGAACGAAAAATTTTACCGGAAGTGAATTTGTATGACGTGCGGCGTACTTTAGGAGTGAATTTCTCGAAACATGTTTGGCTAAAACTGTGACAACGCAAAGGATCAGTGCTTCCCCAATTTTTAACCCCATACCGTTAAATTTGGCAAGTTCGTAAAACAATAGCTGAAGATAAAAACCGTCCTGGCGAGTTTTGAAATTCCACTCCAATCATTTTTTATTGCTCAATCAGGACCGTTTTGTACGCTGCAAATAAAGAATTTTCTTCAAATACCTGTAGAAAATTAATGACAGATCCATTTAAAAATTGGCCAGGACTGAATTATAGTAAAAATTGTGCTAAATCTCATAAAGAAACTAAAAATGATTGAAATTGAAATTGACAGCCGCATTGACTTCTAGAAGTAAAATAAACAGTTTGAATTATGAAGCTCGCATTCATTTATAAGACAAAATTTTGAAACAATTTTTCCACTATCATGTAGATAAGTTTATAAACTTTCCATTGATATATAGGTTTGTGGGTATCCGATCCGTATTAACGGAGCTACGCACTGAAAACTGAAGACACCGCTCAAGGTGAAAGGTAACCTTAAGTGATTTACTCTTCAGTGTTTAACAGATGAGATTTGATCTTCTTTCCAGAAGATCTTCAAAATTGAATCCTACTCAAAAGTACTGCTTTAAGAGCAGGCTCAGGATCATACACAGTTTTGCTAATGACGTCACAGGTTCAGATTAGCTGAATGTTAGCGGACTATTTCCAGGAGGCTAGCACCAATTGCAATACCCCTGGTGGCACCAACCCCGGATAAGGCCTTCAGCTGCAGCCGCTACCGCCTGCAGTCGATGCAGACCAACTCCCTTAGTATTGATCTTCGTTCACGAAGCAAAGCCTTGATTTCCAGGATTTCAGCCCATATTATGTCAAATTAACTTTAGGTAAAGAACGGATTGATGTGGTTAGTCCCATAAAGGGGAGCTTTACTGATAATCTTGTAGGCAACAGGGCGTTTAAGAAACTGGGGGGAAAAGTTTTTATATGCCCAAAACGCTGTTCCCAACCGAGGACTTAAATATCATATCAGTTGACGTTCGTCCGTTAAATGCGATCTCCAGAAAAAAAATTTAAACTTATTCAATATCTAAGAAAAATGGGACTGAACTTGCTTCAAAAGCAACAACTTTTCTACCATTTTCTCTTCCTACTGATCATTTCCGAAAGTTTTTAGAACTTTCAGAACCTTTATCAACTACACTACTATTCCCCTACGGAACCGTGAACTGTTTAGATTGAATTCATAATCTGCTTAATCTGGTGAAGTAAAACAAGTACTGGAGGTATAGAAGTTCACTTAACGCATGCATTTTCAATTGTTAAAGTAAAAGTGTAACTAACTAGCTAACGAACTCAAATAGTTATCATCTTAACTAGCTATGGCTAATAAACTAACTAACTTTCTAATTTACTAACTAACCAACCATTTTACTTACAAACTAGCTAACTAACTTTCTAATTAACTTACTAACTAACTAAAAACTAACTAGCTAACTGACTACATCGATATTTAAGTAACCGTTAAAATAACTAATTAAATGAACAGTCGAATAAATAAAGAAATGAATAAACAAATAACTGACTTATAAAGTAACGAACTAAATAAATAGACATACCAATGAACAAAGGAACAACTGAATTTTTAAAAGAAGCAAAACATAGATAAAACACACAAATAATTACTTTAACTACTTACTATGACATTACAATAAATCTTACAATATTTTATCTGAAGAAGCTTTAAGAGATGCTTATCAAACACGGTTGATACACAGCTGTTTCAAAAAAGGTTGTCATAGTCGATACTGGAATCGAAAGGAACTTTTGGTACACTCATAATGAGTGATATTGCGCCAGCGAAGGCTATTACTGCATTGCCGTTGTACCTGCGTTACATATTTTGAAAAGTCAATGCTAACAGTAGTGATTTTTTGTGCTGCTTGGATCCCATAGTTCCTTTCGGTTCCAGTATTGAACTATTGACTATGACAACTTTTTATGAAATAGCTGTTTGCATGCAACGCGGAAAAGTAAAACCACTTGGTTATGAGTCGGTTTGTGTCTTGTTCGGTTTAGCAGCAACATGAATTAAACAAAGGCACGTCTTGTTCGAACAATTAGATAATCAGTTTTGATAAAGCAAAACCTGTGCAGTTTTGCCTTTGATTCAGTAAAACTAACGTTAATGAGTATTTATTTCTTAAGGTGGCCGTTCACCTTGAGCGGTGTTTGCAGTTTTGCGTATGTAACTTTGTTGACACGCATCGATTACCCACAAACCTATATACCGGTATCGATGGAAAACGTATGAAATTACTTGATAATGGTGTTTTTAAAAAAAATTGTTTGTAAGCGAATGCAAGCTTTATAAATCAAACTAACCCTTTCACTTCTAGATGACAATGCGGCTGACAGCTTCAATTTTCGCAATTTGTATCTTGTTTATCAGTTTTTATAGTACCATTTGCGCTCTAATTCTGCCCTGGTGGTTTTTGATTGAAATCACCTTTAATTTTCTCCAGGCATTTGTCATTGCATTGTGAGACTTTGAGACCGAAGAGTAAGATAGTTACTTGTTTCTACTACGCAAGTTATCATCTCAAAACATATTTACTCGGTTATAGATATGAAAAGAAGTACAATCAGAAGCTTATATCCAGATGCTCTCGCAAGGTTCCGCGTGATTTTTTACAAGTCTTCTAAAAAAATTGCACTATGATCTAATGAATGGAGACGACTGAGTTAATTGTAAAATTCTACAATTTATAGGAATCATTTTAAATGATTAATTGCTGTTCTAGTATTTATGAGAAACGATGTGTTGTCAATCTGACCAACTCAGTTTAAAACACACATACATATCAGAGCGTTCAAACAGGCTGTAACTTTTACAAACGGGAAAATTGCAGGCCCGAATTGCAGATGTATATGGGGAACACTGTGCGACCTTGGTATTCGCCTTATACCTACTTCACAACTCATAGAGCCTTTTTATTTCACATGGCATAGCTTCTAGCAGCCGTTTTTAAAAGGTCTTTATAAAATATAAAGTGAATCGAGTGCTTTCAATCTCTGAGGTTAACACTACCTAAGCTGCCATCCACAGCTAGCCAATCAGAGGAGCGGGAAAGAGCGTTTCATAGGGAGTAATAGTATTCTGAGTCAAAAATTAAATGCCAGTGTTCTGGGCAGACAAACTCACCAAAGACAGTGGCAGCCGTCATTCCCCTTTCAATCTTAGAGTCAGAAAAGTGTGTCGTGCTTGCTGCTTGGTGTCACGACAAACTATGCACGCTTTTCCGCTTAGCAAGCAAGATCAACTACGTATCCACCGGGGTCAGACTCAGTAAATTTACAAAGTCAAAAAGTACTGTAAAATTGTCGGTGACAAGCAGTGTGTGACGTAAAAGTTCATTAAAAAGATGAGAGCAAAATACAAAACTTGAAAATATACACGTTAACTATCAATTTCTTGATATTACTATGTCAATGTTATTTAACATCACAGGAACATCGAACATCCGGTATATACTCTGGCCAAGACTTGGTGCTTTGGTAAATCTCAACCACAGATTGCCACTCTTAAATGTCTATTCTATGTTTTACTTAAAATAATTGTTCGAATCAAGAACTGTATTAAATGTATTTTCTCCTTTTTCTGTTTTTCCTTTTCTTCATTTTTAAAAAAATTATTATATTTCATTAATACTTGTAAGTTCTAACTATTTTTACTAAAATTCTATTATTAACTATCTCATGCTTGTCTTCTGTATGTCTGCCTTCCAAACATCTACGAGTGCAAATGGAGGATGCAAAAAATATCGAAACAGCATGCAACAATATTTTGTTATACAAGCATCAAAAATCACGGTTGTGTACATGCTTCGTGGATATCTTTTGTTCTGGTTAGTCTCTCGTTTAAGGAAGTGAATCGGTAATGCCAAATAACTGAAAGTCAACTTCCTATGAAAATAAATAAGCGCGCACAGGAACTGCTAAGAGATCGCTAGAATTAGCTCACGGGAATAAGTAAAATAACTGTGGCTTACACAAAGTAGTTAGTATTGGCCGATTCTGGCGCAAAAATTTTTGGACCCACCCCTCCCCCTTAAAAATGCCTTAGCAGCCAC
>JAOBRG010342980.1:1077-14282 GCA_027574985.1 Umimayanthus nakama | reverse complement strand
AACGTATTTTTGCATTATTGTCTGACTTTTAGTGCAAATGATTGCGTATTTTCTCTAAATGAACAGCAAAAGGTGTATTACTACTACTACTTGAGGCAAGATGTACTGTGTTCAGTAGCACATTTTTACGTCCTCAATGGCAGTTGTCTTACCTTGAGAGTACATGTGCGACAAGAATCTTGTCTGCCGTTATATTTTCAAAATACTCTCTGGAAAACAACGAAGTTGGTGTTTAAAATAACAAATACGTCAATAATATTAATATAAAAGATAACAATGGTAGTAACAACAATAATAATAGTAATAATAATAATAATAATAATAATGATAATAATAATAATAATGATGGCGAGAGCCCACATGGAGTAACTGCCAAATCACCAACTAATCTTATTTTTAGTACTTTAAGGCTATTTGTATTTCTTTCTTCAAGTGTTCATGATTAACTCAAAACATCTCGCAAGTTTGGCTTTGTAATAATAAAAACAGTCGCGAAAATTTTCTCATTAAGAACTGAGATATGTTATGATAATTATGGTATACATAGGTGCTCCCCGTAGGGCTTTCAGCCACCTGTTACTCACGAGGTCGAACCGAAAGCATTTACAAGGCGCCTCTGGTTGCCGCTATAACGGCGCATGCGTGATCTTGGAGCATGTAGAGATGAGATTACTGGCCACAACACCGGCATCGACGAGTGCGTAGGTTCTTTTAGGACCCCCGATAGAACGTCGAGAGACTAGGCCAACGGCTTAACGTTCGTGGTTAGTGCTAATACTAATATATATGCTGGTACTATAAATACTACAACTACTACTACTACTAACTTTGCGTCACGAGACCAGCCTTTGCCGTCATCAGTTGGTTCCACGTTTCCCAGGAAACACTCGAGCGCTTGAAAGGGCAGGTGAAGAAAGTGAGGGAGCATGCGCCCGATGCTGTCCTCCGCTGTCCACTCCGAGTTGCCATAGTCAACAAAGAAAACCTTGGGATTCAAAGTGAGTTTCGTTTACGCGGGAGAACCTTCTTCATCGGCATTGGTAACAGTGCTAGCAGTATATGCCTGGTAACTGCCAAAGTGTAAAAAAATGTTCTAAAAAAAATTAAGGCTACCGTTCACGTTAGAATGGTTCAAAATTTTGAAATTGAGATTTTCGCAGAAAATAAAAATACAGTAAACGAGCTTCTAGTAGAAAAGAAAAGTTTTTCAATACGTTTAATACTTTGCGAGATATGACGGACGAAAGTTTTAACCGGGAGTGAAATTTTATGTCGTGCGGCGTACTTTAGGATTGAATTTCTCGAGACATGTTCTGGCTAAAACTGCGACAACGCAAGGGATCAATGCTCCCCCAATTTTTAACCTCATACCGCCAAATTTAGCAAATTCATAAAACAATAGCTGAAGATTAAAACCGTTCTGGCGAATTTTGAAACTTAGCTCAAATCATTTTTTATGACTCAGTCAGGGCAGTGTTGTACGCTGCAAATATGGAATTTTCTTCAAATACCTGTAGGAAATTAATGATGCAATCAATTAAAAATCGCAAGGACGGAATTTGAATAAAAGTTGTGTTGAATCTCATAAACTAAAAATGGTTGAAAATAAATATGACAGCCGCATTGACGTCGAGAAATGAAATAAGTAGTTTGAATTATGATAATCGCATTCGTTTACATACCAAAAGTTTTAAATAATTTTTCCACCATCATTTAGATAATTTCATTAGCTTTCCATTGATATACAGGTTTGTGGGGATCCGATGCGTATTAACGGAGTTTTGTACGGAAAACTGAAAACACCGCACAAGGTGAACGGTAACCTTGAGCGTTGAAAACAAAGACTACTTTGCATATTTTCGATTAAAGATCACTCAACGAAAGCGGGATGTAATAGGAAAAAACGCTTCAAACCAAACCGAGAGAGAGAACAAAATACAAATTGCAAAAATGATACTATAACAAGAAATGAAATTCGTCACCAGCAAGGTTGCATCGATACAAATGATATATTCTATGATTATCTTCTGAAGCGTACGAGTTCAATCTGTGTACAGTAACTCTAGTTTGAGTTTAGATTAGTGAGTTTGTGCTCTGTTATGGAAACTATATTCTGTTGGGTTCATTATCTATTTTGATATACGAGTGTTTATATTTATTTTTGAATTTTAACTAGAGACCTTTAAACCTGAGAACGAGTACAACTATTTGTACGACCAAACCCGTGACTAACTCACTATCGTTTCAAATCTCGTGGCCGTCCTGTTTACTAAGAGAGTTACTGAAGATCTTGCAGCTAACATACCATTTCAAAAGTTAAAAAGGCGTAATCAAATCTAAATGTCTCTAAGAAGTCGTACTCGCTGTCAAACTCGTAGTCGTAGCAGTAGTAGGGAATAAGGGGTTGTTGACAAGAGGGTATGGGGTACGACCCGCTCTCTAGATGACGTCACGGGCGGGATTGCTTAGATAGGTCCAAACCGGTTTGAGCCTGTTAAACTTGCGCCACCGGTCCAACTGGTTTTTATCTCGCTTGACTGGCTTATTTTCTGAGGTTATATCAGGGAGGTAGTAAATTCATTCGAAGTTATGGATTCCTCCAAGTTTGAAACACTAGAAGTCACATACCTTAATAACTGCAGTGTACAGAAATGTAATAAATTGAATGGTATTTTTATGACCTCTGCTGTGCATGTTATATCACAAGGAATAATCAAAGTTGCTTGATGTTGACACAAGACGAGAAAAAGATTTGTTCTTTGAAGAGGCTCTTCCATGTATAAATTTATCTGAAGTGGAGTACAATTTCTTTTCCCAGTAAACTCCTCCATAAATACAACAGGAGGAAATGGGGGAAACGAGGGAAGAGTTTAAAGGAGAAGGACATTAAAGCTAATAAAAGAAAGGGAGAAAAAGCAGGCCTTTATCAGGCAGTAAGTTGAGTTATGAAATAATTAATCTACCGAAAGTAAAAAGCAATGGGGAGAAAAGGTGTTGAGATTCATTCATTAAATCAATCAGAAAAACTATTTTATTGACTTAGGTTGGCGGACAGGTCTAGCTCAACTTTAGAAATTCTGGAGTTAAAACTACTATACTTAACAGCTCTGATGATTCATCGACATTTTCCATATTAAAACTAACAGTAAACCTTATGTGTTTGGTAGCTTTTTCCTATGTATCCATGTCAAAACTGTAGTTTAGACTTTTCCCGAGTTTTTGTTAGAAACACTTCCCATATTAAAAAGATTTAGCTTAATCTAAACTTAGAAATGTAAATTACAAGTAAACTAAAGTAGTCTAATTACATTTGCACAGCCACATTGTAACTTGTGCACAAGGCTTGGATGTATTTCACAACATGGTTTAAAGCGGTATTTAGTATTCAGTATTCATTGACTCGTTGTGAAACTTGCACTCGTAGTCAAATCTAAAAGTCTATAAGAAGCCCTCCTCGAAGTCAAATTTGTACTCGTAGTCAAATCTAAGCGTTTCTACTAACAAACAAACCTGCAACTGGTCCTCTCGTAGGTCGGTCACCCTCGCTCTGTACCACAAACCATCCTTAGAGTACTGTGCCACAACTAACTCGCCAATAGCCAGGGGAACGGTACCCTTATGGCGTAACGCCCCACGAGAATACTGCTGACTGTACACAAGGGACATATAATTAATAGAGCAAACTGGTTATGAAGGTCTTTCCCCTGTGACATAACGTCCCACGAGCCCACTGATGACTGTACATAACGGTTCATTGTTATAGAGTAAATTGGTTAAGAAACTCGGTCAGTTACTTTGGTTATTTAAATTGCTTTTCTCTTCTACTTTTTTTGTTGGTTGGTCTTGATCCTGCACAAAACACAAAAGGTCCATGGCTATCGAAAAAAGCTTCAACAAATGCATATGTAAAGTGTTTTAAAAATCCGTTTATTTCTGGCCTTCTTACTATGACGTCATCACAGACTCATCTATTTTCAAATCACTTAAAAGGCGGCAGTTTTAAACTGTTCAACGAAAAAGGAAAAAACACCAAATCACACACACTATTAAACATCAATTTAGTCTCATTACCCCATACTTGACATGAGCGACTCTAAATCCTCTTTGTAGCCATTTCGCTTCACTGCTCGACCGCTTTTGGCTGTGGTAGAAAGACAAACGCAAGGAGAGAGGTTTAAAGCAACAGCATTTCAACAGCCTTCTATGTGCCTTGCATTTCTGTTTTTTTTTGTGTGCTAAAAACTATGGGTTAGAGTACCAGTCACCAACTTTTTCAACACGGTCAGTTGCCGGCCCAAAAAGAGTAAACTTGACCTGAACAGCCGCTACTTACACAAATTATAGCGTTGTTACAAGAGATAACGTGTAGTTCAAGTCCAACCTTCGATAATAAGCTTCTCGAGGGGCTCCGTGCCATAAGGCAGCTGGGCCCAGAAGTGACCTGGGTTAAACACGGCTGTGATCTTGATTGCAACCCAGGTCCCCACGTCGGGGAGCTCCACGCCTGAATCTATGTTGTCACAGAACGCCTCCATGACGTCATCGAGCTCTGCGCCGTTCGCTGAAAAAGATAAACACAGGAGGGTTGCATTTTACATTTGCTATGACGTCACTGTAATTACAGTTCCCGCAGTTCTTCTCAATTCCATAATTTTTTCCGACCACTTCAAATTTAGCTAACCCCAAATTTTTTCTGCTTAACCGATAACCAAAAGATTTGATACAACTGTTCTCTGCTTGTTAACACTTCTTTTGAAGATAAATAAATCACGTCACAGCTGATGACGTCATCATAAGTGTTTACTACGAAATTTCAGCAGAGGTTGGGGTCAACAAGTATCGACCTGGTGACCTCTAGCATCGCGCACAGGCCGCGCACGAAACCATTTGCGCTATGCTTTCTTCTCTTCTTCATAACACTGGAGTTTCTATTTCATCATAATCGTGGTTGTGCTTGTTTGCTATTCGCAATTTTGAAAGTGTGGAAACAATGGTGAGGTGATACAAGCTATCAAATATTTTTATACTTTTCCAAAATATTTCTTCGGAAGAAACTTTACTTTCCTGAAATTTTGTTGTAAACCCAACGCCTTGGGGTAAAATGTTCAGGAGATCAACTGCGCCAGATCGTTGTCTTTGCAATAAGGTCGGGGTGGAATCTAAAATGATGATCGGGACCACTGGTAGGTACGAAAATACCTAAATCTATTCAAGAATGCATTGCACATTTCGACGAACCAAGGATTTTTGCCGATGATTGCGCGCATTCCTTTTTTCAGGCGATCGAGATGGCCATTGGAAAGCGGTAGAGCGGTTTTCATTCAACACGAAGACGCACTATAAAGATTGGTACCTAGGGTACATGTCGGTCAGTTGTCAATCAACCTGACGAGGCAGCTAGCCGGGCAGGGTCGGGAAAGTTTTAGGTGAGTTATATAAGCTGACCCGCGAAAAACAAACATTCTAAAAAAATTAGTTGCTGTGTCTTAATGTTGTCGGAAGTTTCTTAGTTTCGTTTGCTAATTTTGTTAAGAACTCTGCAAAGATGGTAGAAGTGTGACTATAAGATTAATTAGCGAGTTCACAAACGGTTTTGCAATAAACTTAACCGTTAGTACAGCCGGAATCGCCAGCGTTTGGTTTCGTCCATTTACTTATTTGCATAGTTTTGCAAAAATTGTTTCAAGTTTTAGTGTAAACTTGAGTCATTTGTATTGTATTGAGTTGTGTTGGTGTAACTCGGTCAACCAATTTTCCCACTAGGAGTAAAAACGGCGACTCGTTTATCAAGCGGACTGGAAACTTAAAACACTGTAACTGTAACACAAATATTAATTTAAATAAAATAAATGTTTAATATTAACTTGGATATTTATGAAGTACAAGACTTGGAATGCTAGTGATATAAGAATTTCTAAAAGGAACATTTATTACAAAGCCTGCTTGTTACTCGTCTGTTGTGGCCGCCATTTTTTTCTTTTTATTTGAAAGTTTGGCTAACGCGCGGCGTTTGAAAAGGGCGGGGCAAAACTTCATTTTGTAATGCGTCTTCGTGTGCGAGCGCGATCCGAGTTTTGAGTATTATTATTATTTTATTTATTAAGCTTCGCCTTACTTTATAACATATAAGTGAGAAGAAAAAAAAGACACGAATGTTAAAAAATGTTAAAAGAGATATAAAAAAAGAATAGCAAATTACACAGATATAATACAAATAGTCCTCAGAAAGGTTCTACGAACCATCAGCGAACGTGCTTGCCATCTTTTTGGATTTTGTGACTGGTTTACTTTGTGGAGCGAACAAGATTATGTATTCAGACGTAACAAAGTAACGAACAGCTACAGCTTGGAAGTCCTCTGTAACTGATCAAACGGACAGTTTGAAAAAAGGCCCCCCTGCTGTTTCGGGACTTGGATAATGAAAGAAAAGTAAACAGCAGCTAAAGATCTTTTCTAGGTCAAACGAAAATGGCTCTTATCGCCCTGATCGCTCCAAAAACTAAATGAAATGAGCAGGCGATTGGGACGACCCGCGCGGTTATACAGGAACTAGTCTTTAGACAATAGAAAGATGCACGCCGCTGGTCTTAAGATCTAATGGTGAATTACAGTTGAACTTTGTGTAAATAAAACAAAATGCTTCATACTGTTTTATGTTCTTGTATTTCAAAGCAATCACTGCGACATCATATTAAAGTTATTTCATATTTTTATTTATCAAATATATTAGTAAATACTTTACAATCTCAATTATAAGTGTTACCCTTTTAAACATTAAATATTGTAGCAGTCAAAATATCTCGAAAATATATTAATTCTATACAAAAAACGTTAACTATTTTAAGCTATGGTTTTCCCAACGGAAAAGCGTAGCTTTTGCCGAAGAGCAAACCTCAGTACTATCAAACTGTTCAGATCCTTTATAAAACACCTAAACTGCAACATGACTTTGTTTAGAACATTAATTGGAACAAAGACAAAAGCGTTTGTTTGAAATTAGAAATTCTAAACCAAACTTCAAACGTGTTGGCTAAAAACAGTTCACATATAATTAACTTGTCGTTGTATGGTGTGGTCCCGTACTTTGTTTAGAACATTCACTTGAAAAAAGACAAAAGCGTTTGTTTGAAATTAGAAATTCTAAACCAAATTTCAAACGCGTTGGCTAAAAAAAGCTCACATGTAATCAATTTGTAGTTGTAAGGTGTGGTCCTGCATTAAAACAATGTACCACATAATTCTCCAAAGCATGACTGTCACAGAGTATCGTTATGCACACTCGATGCAATTCCAAAAATACCCAGATACTTTGTAATACCATCCCTATTTCTACTACCCGTTTAAGGTCGTCCGACCACCGACCTCTTGAAGATTCGGATATACGAGTAAAAGCGCCATCTGGTGTCAATTGGTCACCTACTTTTCGTCAAATCTTCATCGAGATTGTCAAGTATATTTCCGGGAACTTGTTCTTCAAAAGCAACCATAAAACACTGTTGAAGTTTATTCTCCAAATAGTTTAAAAAACAACCAGCTGGTGATACTATCTTGTATTTTTCGCAATACATTGACGTTGCTTATAGCAATTTCCTTTTTTCTTCTTTTTGGAGGTTATGTTGTATTTTTTTCCTGTCGTAAAGCTAGTACAGGTAACGTCTTGCCCACAAAATCAAACGAATGGTCCATTCAGTGTTGTAGCAAATCCTTTAGAGAGGTTATTTCGTCTTTTTATCAGAAATTTACCGTGGTCTACTTGCAACGATTTGCAATCTTTTACATCAAGTAACACATGAAGATCGCAAAAAACAATACAAAAACGCATCGGTTCGCATCGTTGTGTATCGGCAAATATGCAACGTCAAAAAGAACCAATAAGATTTAGATAGCTTTGCAGTAGAACACGATAATGTATATCAATACTTATTTGATAGAGACACTTGAGGCTCAAAGGTTTACACTGTGGACTAAACTATCATTCTCAGCATCTTTTCCAAGCTCCAAAGGTGTTTCTTGGAGGACCAAACAAGACTGGAAAAGAACAGTAGAAAAAATTGTTACAGCACATCCTCATGTTTCTATGGTAGCAGTAGCAGTAGCAGCAGCAATTGCGGTAGCAGTAGCAGTAGTAGAAGAAGTAGTAATTGTAAAAAAAAAAAGTATAGTAGTGTAGCAGTAGTGAAAATAAGTCATTTCAACACGCGTATTATATTTTCACCATTAAGCCCGGCGCACACGAGAGGAAACGGATTAGCAAAAGGTCTCGCGAGGCCGTTAGCTGAGCTGTTTCCTCCCGTGTGCGCGTAAATTTTGGTGAGGCAAAAGCTATCAAACATGTTAGATATTTGTCTCACGACCTCGCGAGGCAAAAATCTCACTAAAACTTACGCGCACACGGGAGGAAACAGCTGAGCAAACGACCTCGCGAGACTTTTTGCTCATCCGTTTCCTCTCGTGTGCACCGGGCTTTAAACACACTCTCTCGTGTGTCCCACAAGCAGAGGGTTAAACTATTCTATTCCAAAGTGCGTGCACCATGTGCATCATCATAAGTTCCCCGAAATTGAATTTCAAAAGACAAGAAGAGGTTTAACCGTCTAGAAAATAAAAATTCCCAAATAAATAATTTGATTCTTTAATGAAAGCAACAAAAGTATGTTAAAAAAAACGCAAAAAATACCAAAAAGCAGAGCTGAAACCCAACTACCGTACTCACGGACTTCAGCAAGTCGTTGCTTCCCCAAAGGTAGTACAAAGGGTTGCGACATGAGAGGGGGAGGGGTAGGTCTTAGGTGGTATCTCGGAAGTGGCACCCTTGTAAGCGAAGGATGGCCGGAGTGTAAATCCATGGGGCGATGTCGATGCAACATGTTATGGAGCCGTAAATCTAAGCTCCTTTGGCACTGTCCTTGGTAGTATGCACTCACAGCTTTACGTAACGGTTCTAAATAAATAGAACATTAACACATTTGAACAATAGTAATAGTAATAGTAATAATAATAATAATAAAAATAATAATACTAATAATAATAATAACAATAACAACAACAATAATAACTGTTTGTTTCTAAAGACCAGAGCAACAGAAACAGGCCAACCTGTAACAACCACCACCTACATTCTAGTGTGACGACAAACGGTAAAACTCAAACTACTTTAAATACTACGATTAGTGTTAAGTTTTAGATGTCGTGGATCTCAAAGATCTTATGATGTAACTTTGTGTTGATGCACATTTAATGTATAAATATAACAGGAATTACTCAGGCTGACTGTGGCAAGCTCAATATTTTTACTCCTGACGTTAATTCCAGCGAGTGCTATAATTGCCAGCCAACAGTTCTAAAGAAAATGTCGCTTTCAATTCGTTTCATTTCTAAGGCGCGTGTCTTGTTAAGTTGCTCCAGCCTTCAACAAAGAAACTGAGTCATCACTGAATTCAAACTTCTGTTCAAATTTCAAGCTAACTGAAACAAGAAAAGTTGCATACCTGTTATTATTAAGGGGAACAGCGAGTTGTGGCTGTCATAACACAAGAGCAGTCTTCGTATTTTCTTAGAATCTTCGTTCGTTGGCCGCTCGTTATCTCTTGTCTTGAAGTGCCACGCAAATAAAAACTTCATTACAGAAGCCTTTGGAGCAAGTTAAAGGGGTGGAATTCTCATTCCGCCATCGAAAACGTCAATGGAACCAGCTAAGAAGTTGTCTATATCACTTTTTGCTAATACTTCCATAGTTCATTGACAGAAACTACGTGTGACATTATGAAGGTATGATTATGAATAGTTTGACTAAGCATGAATAGATAGAGTGAGTAATAGCGCGAAGAGTCTATAGCAACATTCACACTTCTCGCTAAACAGGTTTAAGTTGATTGAAGTTGAAAATTAACTTGACAGTTGCAGTACTCAAACGGGCTTAAAACCTGTATAATTATGTTAACTTATCGTTAAGGCGTTGAAATGCTCATTTCAGAACCGAAAAACCTATGGACACATTATAAAGGCACGATTTTAAAGTCGAACCGGTTAAGTACAATCATGTTTAGGGCTTGGCATGAACGTGGTATATGTCTGCATTGGCAGGTCAAGCCACAGACTCTCATAGTAACACTTCAAAATCGAGTGGTATAAAACAGGCGAGTCGAGTAACACAGTTACTCAATACTAAGAGTACGAGTCTTTGCAAGATGTTTTAGTTCTTGATTTGTTGCCACAGCAAAAACTGTAAGCAATTTTTGTCACAGGAAACTCTGTGAGGACCACAGTCACATAATCTTGGTTGTAGATCTCAAAAATCAAAACAACTCCAGTCAAAACTTCAATCGTCTGTCATAATTGTTTGACAACGGTTCTGTACAAAGAAATTTTTACCTATACTCGTTATTCTGTCTTTCTAAAGAAAGGACATTATTTTGCAGTTATTTTGACTCCTGTTCTTTACCTTAAGTGGTTGTAACAGTAGCAAACTTTGCAAAAACTAAGAGCCGTTTTGAACTTCTTTAACTATACTTCGAACATTGCGAAAATCGTCGGCAAACTCTTGAAATCTACAAGTAAATCTTTTGACTACAATTCTCACAAAGGCTTTTTGTTGACTGTAAGAGAACACGTTAAAGTCGTCAAAACGTAACCACATCAAATAAAAATAATCAAAAAATAGAGCCAGAGCTTGAGTAAGAGCTCAAGATACAACTCACTTGCCGGAATCTCCAGACTATTCGACTAATATACAAGTTTTAGCTCGAATTTTTAAATGTCTTCTCTCTAGTTTTTAAATTAAATCGAAGATTTCATGGCTATGATTTTCGTCATTTCCGTCAAAGAGTTGTCGCTGGACTCAGAACCTCAACTTTGAATATCTGGACAGAAGTTTGAATTCGCGAATCCGGGCTTATTTGTGTTACTGTTTTGCCAAACAAGTTGAATGTCTGCAGACTCCGAAACATTACAAGCCTCCCGCAGAGCCAACAACTTCCCTTTCGTTATCAATCAATGCAACTTCCGACAACAGTCGATGCCGTTTATAGTACACACGCAATAAAAAAAACGAACAGCACTGATTCGAATTGTTACCTCGCTTCACTCGAATATGAGACTGATCGCCCCAAGGTCTTTGAGAATGGGAGGTGTACCAACTAAAACAACTTAAACAGTTTCCACACCTTTTAAAACGTGCAGATTTGGGCAGTTTTCGCCTTTCCAGCAACCAGACTTGGTGTTGTAGAAATGACAGATCCGAGTCTCAGGATGTTCTGCAATGAAAATAAAGTTAAGAGGATATTACAGGCACAGGGGCGCGAAAAAACTCTTATAGTTTTTTCGGAAATCTTCGTAAAATCTATGGAAACTTTCTAAAATTGTCAGCCCCCCCCCTCTCCCCACGCGATCAAATGCTCAGTCCCTTAATACAGTGAGGGAGAGCGAGTTGTACTTACTATACCCCTGGATGGCAACCTCTGTGTCGTCTGTATCGAGGTCGTAGTCATTTCTAGCTGAGAAGTAATCGGTCGCCATAGGGTCCCAGTCCTTCATCAACTGCGTTGTTGGGCTTGTGGGGCTCACCGGGAGGGTAGGGTCGGGAGGGTTTTGACGCTCAGGGCTGAGAGGTATTACGTTACCTGTTATAGAAAACAGTAGTAGAATTGTGAGTCCTTTTATGGCATTTTTGGTACCCTGTGGATGGATGTGAACACTGATTAAAAGCTAAACAAAGGATAAATTACTGTAACTCATCTCTTAAACCACCAAGAGCGGAGCTTACTATCTTCAATTTTTTTTACTGGGGCTTGTTAGAGGAAAGGCGGGTGTTAGGGCAGGTGTTAATAGTGAGCTTTCGTGATATAAAGAAAACGGTAATAACCGAGGGTAAAAAGAGCACAATTGGCGTTCAGCAATTTTAAGTACATTTAATGCTTAAAATATATGAAAACTATGCAGTTTTTAAACTAAAATGACATTAAAATGACCGTGATACACGGAATGCGATAGTTTTAGTGATTAAACCACAAAACAAAACGAGTTCACTAACCTTGATTAGACAAATTTTCTGCCGTTTCTTGCAAATCATTCACTGATAAAGACAATACTTTTGTTGCGCAACCTACAAAAAGGAGCCGCAATACTAAATATGATCAACCGATTCCAAATGTAAACACGGAAAGCATGCAACCCAAAGAAATCCACATTCCCTCAGCTACCAACACTTTTAAAACTAGACACAAAAGATATCCATTTTGAGGATTAAACGATAAATGAAAGATGCTACATAGCTCAGTATGGTAATGTACTCTTCTACCTTCAGCAGAAGAGGTGATTCCGAGCCAATCCCTACAAAACGTTAAATGAAACATGCTACACATAATTGAGTATGGATTTGTAGCAATCTACCTTCAATCAACAGAAGAGGCACTTCAAAGCTGATCCTTACAAAACGTTAAATGAAAGGTACCACACATAGTTCGGTATGGTATCATAGCCATCTACCTTCAACAGAAGAGAAGCTCCCAAATCAAACCTCACCAAACGAAAAAAGACATATGAAACACATAGTTCAGTTTGGTATTGTAGCCATCTACCTTCAATAGAAAAGACGCTCCCAAATCAATCCTCACCAAATGAAAAAAGACATATGAAACACATGGTTCAGTTTGGTATTGTAGCCATCTACCTTCGACAGAAGAGACGCTCCCAAATCAATCCTCATCAAACGAAAAAAGAAATATGAAACACATAGTTCAGTATGGTACTGAATCTTTTACCTCCAGCACAATTGTTTACTGTATTTAAATATAAATTATTGGCTCCCTGACGCTCTTAGCTTCATAGTTATTTCAGGGAGCCAGTACCTCTATACAATTTAATTTTCCAAGCTTTGTAAAAAATAGCTGCACACATTATTGGTACAAATAAAGGCTTGTCTTGTCTTGTCTTGTACTGAAGCCATCTACCTTCAACACAAGAGGCGCTTCCAAGCTGATCCTCACAAAACGTTATATGAATAGTGATAGTTCAGTATGATATCGTACCCATAGAAGAGGCGCTTTAAAGCTGATACTTACAAAACATTAAATGAAAGATGCTACACATAGCTCAGTATGTTGTAGCTAGCTACCTTCAGCAGACGAGGCACTTCCAAGCTGATCCTCACAAAACGTTATATGAATAGTGATAGTTCAGTATGATATCGTACCCATAGAAGAGGCGCT
>JAOBRG010342969.1:0-14283 GCA_027574985.1 Umimayanthus nakama | reverse complement strand
GAATTAAAGGACATAAATACTAAGTGTTTCGGCTCTTAAGAGCATGAAAAACAAGCTGATAGCGCTGGGCCACCATAGTGGTGCAACTGCAAGACGTACTGTAGCTCAGACTGTTTTCACGAGTATTGTAAATGAATTTTAAACAAAGCCCTTACTTGGACAGACTTTCTACTTTTGGAAATGGATCAAGTATAAGCTGTTTTACCGTCTGCAATGAGGATAAACAGACGGGTTCGTTTGTCTTATAGTTTTGTGTATAATTAATAAACTACGAGTTATGCAACCGTAAATAATGCATTATTCACCTATTTTCAAAACAGCAAACGATCAACTGCCTAATTCGGTGCTCTCAGCGACCTTTACTTACCCCACTGTTGGAGCTACGGCCGTCAACAGTTTTCCGCTTTTATCTGTTGGAGAGAAAAGCTACAAGGAAGAAAGGTAAACCGAGAGTTTTACCGAGTCACGATTAACTCTGTCAATATTTGTTCTTAGCACCCACTTTCGGAGCATGGGGAACTGGGCACTAACTTTGTCTTTGCCCGTATTTGAAGAAGTCACATATGAACAAGGAATGGAGTTTTTAAAATATTTTTGGTCGAGGGAGCCCAGATGACAGCTTGATTAAACCGTTCACGTGTTGTGATAGACTGCGAGCCGTCCCTTTATTTCGCTGTTTCCGAGATTCCTTGGTTTGGCCGTGTGGCGTAACGCTAGCTGCTCTAGCCCCAATCCCCCAGCTGCGTTACGCCACACGGCCAAACCGAGGAATCTTCCATTCCCGGCCCGGAAATAGCGAAATAAAGAGACGGCTCGCAGTCTAGTGTTTTGACAGATGATCAAGTGATAATGGTCGACAAGGCTGCCTTTTGTTGTAGTACAATTGTCTAATGCTCTAGACAAAACCCAGGGACCATTCAATGATTCATTTTTTATGGGTAGGGGAGGGCATCCAAAAATTTTCGAGCTGAAAGAGGGGGGGGTGCCATCCCAATAATTGAGGGGGGAAGAAGGTTCATGCAGGTATTTGTACTAGTTTGAGGTGGCGCTCAAGGGAAAATTGGGTGGCAAAATTTTTCACAGCCCTTAAAAAATGAATGGTCCCTAACCCCACCTTCCCCAGGGACATATGGGGGAGTTTACATTGACTCATGTCAAAACAGAGAAAATGCCTCGTTTCAAGGAGATATTATTTGTCAATACACATGTATATAAACAGGGTTCCCATGGTCCTTGAATTTAATTTTGTTTTCAAGGACTTGAAAACCTTGATCCTTGAAAATTACTGAAAAGTCCTTGAAAAAAGTGCAAGTGAGGTAAAGTCAGGTTTTTTTTGTTTTCGATGTTGAAAGTTTCTATTGCAAATCGTGAAAACAAAATTTTGCTTTTATTTCTTGTTGATCCTACCGGAAATAACAGGAATACATGTTGTGAAAAATAGAGTGTTTCTTACAGACACAATTGTGTTTCTGGCTGTTACTTTTGAATTGCTTTGTAACAATAAAGAACACATTTAACTCCTTCAGTTCTATAGTCTGTCTCCATAGTTATCTTTTAAAACATTTGAGAGAAAATTGTAATTTTGTGGTGAGTGATCAGTTCCTTAGTTCTCCCAACAAAAGAACTTTTTGTACTAAGTTAGCTTGGGCTGAAAGGGTTAAGCCTGAACCACCCACTTAATTATGGACTCTCCATAACACAGTGACTTCTAAGCCATATATTATAATAAACTATAGTTTTATTATTACTATAAATATTACACTTTTCAAGGAGAAGATGACTTAAGTTTCTTTGTTAAACTGCAAGTTGTTGAACTTTAGTGGATCTCAAATACAAATGACAATCTTTAATGTCTGTCCATCCTGGAAATTTGGATTTTATTCACTGTCACTGTTGTTCCACTCAAAAAGCACCTCTTCTCTTCTTTAAAATGAGAAAGGAAGCAGTTATCCAATGAAGTTCATCACCACGAGATGGAGGATGACGCTAGCAAAGATGAAGTCTGCAAAAGCTCTTTCTGGCGAGATTCCTTTGAAGTCTGAAGAGTTCAGTGGGTTGCTTTGAATTCGAAGACACACTTAAGAAAAAAGAAAACCAACTCTTTAGAATTTGTGCAATTTTTTTTAATAAAAATCTTATGGGTGGGGAGAGACCTAGGAGAAATGAGCAAACAAGTTCCATTTACGGATTACTTGAACAAAAGGGCTATCTGGCACCAAAAACAGTCAAACCCCTGATTTTAAAAGCCAATCAATCAATCAATCCTTTATTTATACGTGTGACATCTAGGAGCTAGTGAAGCTCGTTAAAACATGCTAAAGCCACTTCAAAAAGTATCCTGATTTATCATCAGAAACATTACAAACTTCAGTGAGAGGGGATATTTCCCCCCCCCTTTTTTTTTTGGAAGCCTGCTAGTTTTATCCTATTTTTCCCTACCAATCAAACCCCTGATTTTAAAAATCAATGCTAAGGCCGCTTTAAAAAGTATCCTGATTTATCAATGATTTATCAGTGGGGATATTTCCCCCCCTTTTTTTGGAAGCCTCAGTGCTAGTTTTATCCTGTTTTTTCCTACCAAATCAGTCTTAACACAATAGTATTGTTTCAAAATCAACCATGTCAGCTTGCACACATGCTCTTACAACTGTTTGGATGAAAACAGCGCATACCAAAACTTAAATACTGATCAAAAGAAATGTTATCTAAAAAGTTGTTCCATGTTTCTTTTTCCACAACAAATAACTTGAGACTTTGTGGGTTATACATTTACTTTATTCGAAAAATAAAAAAAGGTCACTAGGCTGGAAAATATCAGTGCATATGCTGATGATAAACCAGGATTTTTTAAGTGGTCTAATTTCAAAATAACATGGCTAATTAAGATTTTATCCCTTTATTTACAAGTCCAAGAAAACTAGGTAAGCGTTTTAAACATAGCATTTAATATACCTCGAAATGAATTTAGATGAGTTTCAAACAGAATTTGACGGAGGTTCACATTGCTACAGTTAGCTTTGTTAAAGATTGAAGGATCAGAGCAGCTTACAGCTTTATTAACTTAGGATAACAGGATATCTAAAGCTAGAGACACTGTTGCTAAAATGTGCAAGTTATCAATTCTACCAGAGTTATGCCTGTTTTCTCTTCATAGCCCTCAAGAGAACTCAACTTTTCTTACAAAGCTAATTGTTCGTTTTGCACCAGACTCTTTAGTTTTTCCTGTGTTAAAACATAAGTTACAACAAGAAACAAAGTTCTGTGTGGCAGCCCTCACTTTTGAAAATGCCACAGCAAGCATATCATAAGTATGAAAAGCTGCCACTGCTGTAGAACACAGCATCGATCTGGGCTCCTTGAACAGTTGCCTGACATGGGAAGGGTCAGGAGACTGCAGGAAGGAGCCCTACAGGGGTGGGGTAAATATCTGAATCCCTTCTTTTTATGAACGAGCCCCACAGGGGTGGGGTAATTATCCCAATCTGAATGCTCTACAGTTGTCTGACATGGGAAGAGTCAGGAAACTGCAGGAAGGGGCCCAACATGGCTGGATGCAATTTGAGAAAGGGTCTTAAACTTAAATACTGAGAATAGTGATATGTCTGTCCTGAACTGGAGCTAAATTTAATATTTGTTTCTTTCTCACTTACATGAACTGGAGCTAAATTTAATGTTTCTTTTTCTTTCTAACTTACCAGTACATTGTTTATGCAGAGACTGAATTTTTTCGCATAACGCCCCCTCTCCCCCCAAAAAACCAAAGGATAGAGGTACAATTCCAAGATTTCTATAGGAATCAACGAATATTGTGCAAGGTAGTCTTCCAATTCATAAAGTCAATTTTATCTTTACCACTTGGTTACTTTCATTAGGTAGATACTAGTTCTAGGCAGTGCTTCTTATATACTTCATGAAAAAAATCATTAGTCCTACATGTAACATAGCAACAGCTGGCCTAAATACCACAAGAAATGGAACCACATAGAAGACTTGGCTTGAACATTAGCATACACTCAAAAGATCCACTTGTTAAGAAAACATTTTAAGACAACTTTTCCAGACTTTTAATTCATAGCCAGCACCAGTTGAATTGTAACAAATCGCCCCAGTTTTATGAATAAAACACAAGCATTTTAGAAGATAGGGTTTGAATTTTGAAGCAGACATGTATTGGGTATGTTAGGTCAGGGAGGGAAAAGTTTTAAAATTAGTGAAAAGGGTTCTTGATTTAGGTCCCCAAAGGAGGAGAGGCTAGGGGGGGGGGCTCTGGTTGGATCAAATTCAGGTATTAACGATTGTTGTGATTGGCTGACAGCAACGAAAACAAGCAAAAACCAGTTTGCTAAGTTTCTAAAAAAAGCATTGCACATGATATAATCACAAAGCATTGAAGTGAGGTTTGTTCGTTTGCCCCCAGAAGTCACTCGCATTCGTTCCTTGCTCGCTCTGCTTGCTGCAGAACTCATGCTTGTTTAATATTTTGATCAGGACAGCGAGTATACCTCTGGTCTACAGGATACCATGGTATTGAACAGTTCTATGTTGTAGCATGATATGATATACAGTGCCAAATTTTTGTAAATGTTCAAAAAAACTTTGCCTTTTATTACTATAGTTAATACCAAGTTTTATACATGTATCTCATAGATTTAGTATTTTCTACTGAGGAAGAGCCAATCTGTGGAATCAGACAGCAAAGCCATTTTAGAAATATTTTATTTGTAAACCATTGGGAAACTAATATAGTTTAAACTTCCAGTGAAAATATGCAATTCTCAACTCGGATCAATACGGCTTCTCAGCCCGTAAGAGGTAATTTCTAAAACATTTAACTTTCTTAACTTCTAAAAAACAGCTGAAATGTTGAAAGAAAACAAAACTTCCAACTATATGGAGTATTCCAAAACAAAATAAGCATGCTAATAAACTAAGATTGGTTGGAATAAATAAAAAGATCTCGAAAAATTGATTTCAACAGTTCGTTAAGTTAACCTTACTCTGATATTTTCTTAAAACAATAAAAATTCACTCAGAAAGACAAAAATTAATGTATCTTTGCAACGTGGACACAGCACATCGATTCACTCACGCCACGTGATCAGTTTGCAAAGCCGAGACAAACCTCAAAAGATGTGTTTAGAAAACAAATATTCTTTCAACCACAGCGAATCTAAACGTCCATTTAACTTTTACTCGAACTTTATGTTTAAGTTTTCTTTACTCACCGCCTAATACAAACGATCCAACGGCAGAAATAAAACCGGACAAGAAGGAGTTGAACGGGAACGTGCCAACCAAACAGCAATAAACGAACTGAACTACTCCAGTGAACATAATGTACGCCAGGTACGAATCGACAATTTTTAACCTCAACGGCGTCTTCAGATTGTATTCATCGTAGAACTTTACCAGAATCTGGCCGATATTTCCCAAAGATGCCATTTTCTTAATGCTACTTGAACAATGCGAGATGTGGAAGGGAAGGGAGTCGAAGGGCATTGTGGGAATATTTGTGAGGGGATACATTTCAAAGATACCACAGGCGGCCCAGGCTGTAAGTTAGTAACAAGTCCGGTAGAGCGATGTGGGTGATTGAACCGATTTTATAAGACTTTTTATCCCATGCCATGAAAAATATAGCAAATCAGAGGCCAAGATTACCGTTGCATATTCTGTGGTATGCAGCGGGTAACGTGCAATGGGTAGTACCCGTCATTACTTGCATGCAACCGTTTAATGGGGTCCATTTGAGGACTTCGCAAAAGCCAGCTTCGAAACTCTTCAACTCCTGCGAACCGTTACAAACATTTCAGATCACGGCTGCAAATTTTCCAAAGATTTCCAAGGTTTTCCGAAATCCTTTAAAAAAGTTAAAAACATCTTAAAATTACTTTCAGAACCGTTTCCGAAGTTTTCCGAAAATTTCTGAAGGTTTCCAACACTTCCGAAGATTTCTGAAAACTTCAGAAAATCATAAGAACATCTGGAAGCATTTATGAACTGCTTCCGAAGTTTTCCAAAAGTTGCATAAATCATTTAAACTCCTCAAAAACGGGTTTGAAGCGTTTCTTAAGTTTTCGGAAATTCGTGGAGATTTCCATAAGTTTTCTGAACATGAAAGGCTCGTACGTATATGGAAAATACAAGTGACCCGTGCCATATTCCACAGTATCCCACTCAAAAGCATTGCATAACTAGTATGTATGGGAAAAATATTTAGTTCGTAAAATCATTGCAAATTGATGCAAATGGCACAAATAAAGTTTTGCTTCCTTGTGTCTTCATTGTACATTCTGGGGCCATTAGAGTTGATTTGAAGGTGATTTTCATCTCGGAGTTCGACTCTAATTGCCCCAGAATGTACAATGAAGACACAAAGAAGCAATAACTGAGGTAAGGAAACTTTATTTGTGCCATTTACACCTATTTACAACAATTTTACAAACTCAATATTTTTGCCATACAAAGTCTTATAAAATCAACTCAATCACCCACATTGCTGTGGGCTGCCTGTGAAGAGACTGAAGCAGACACACTATGGGGTAACACACATGATGACAAGTTCAAAGCATGCAGGCCATGAAAACAAGGAAGGAAAAAACAAGGGTCCATTACTTGCCACACGGACCAATCAAACGAGGCTAACAAGATGTTTATTGTAGGGCTTTGTTTATTATTCCAGTTTGAGAGCTGGAGGTCCGTACAGCTACTTAACTTCTGCAAGACACAGCTGAGCTGTTGACAGGCTGTTCCAGATTTTGTACATAATATATTCAAGTTCTCAACTCCATGACTGTATAGAGTTTTAAGAAGTGAGACTCCTGCTGCAACAATCACCTCCATTTTCTTTAAAGGTTTTGGAAACTAAGGAATAAGAAATTCAGTTGTGTTTTTGTGACAAATACGCAACACAAAACAAAACACTAATTTTATATCTTGCAACCATACTGCTACTTTCTTTCAAGTCTCTTCTTTCTATCCCAGTCCTCACTCTTATCACTTTTGTAGAGAATTTAGTGAACAAAATGAAGAAATGATGTAAGTGACTTTGCATGAAAAGATAAGTTCTCTCAGCATAACTACAGGAAAATATGTAGTGTACAAGGGAGAATTGGGAATTTGATTAGGGGTGCAGCGGCATTTATGTTCATGTCCATGGAACAGGGGATTCCTCTAATGTCACCGAGACAAATTAAAGTTTCTTTTTATCATTCTCCACTTGTTGTAGTTTCTGTACTTCAGTCATGCACCTAGTACTGTGTTTTATAAGTTAATCATTAATCACTCCTGAAGAGCTGCTCTTTTGCGCTTTCTGTGGTTCATCACTAGGGTGGAAGTTGTCAACTTGGAAGTCTTTCCACCTTCCCACAGTTGAAAGTCTCTGATTCCTTGCTGACCAGCTTTGAAAACTTGCACTTCAACATGATCCAACTTGCAAGTCAGCTTTGTTGTGTCTTCATTCAGAACATGCTGAGAAGAATCCATAATTTTCCTAAATCGCTTCATGAAAGCCTGAAAAACAACATCTTGTTCAGTGAACTTATCTAAATACTAGGAATTTAGATTGACATTACCACAGATAATATGAATTTTAAATGCAAACAAAGGAAACCACAAAGTTTGAGTGTTTCTTTTCAACATTTCAATGATGCATAAATTTTTTTGTTCAAACTTAAACTAAAAAAACTGTCTAGTGACAAAAGTATTTTGTTGACAAACTTTGAAACATATGTGAGTGTGTCCTATAGCCCAAGTTCTAGAAGACAAGTCAGTATTGTAAAGAGAATTAAATTTAATGGTTTTTGTTAAGAAGATAAATACATGTAATAGTATATTAAGTATCAGGAAGTCTTAGAACCTGGGCTGTACCTAGGGGGTTATGCAGTAGCCCCCCTCCCCCCCAAAAGATTCCGCAAGAGAGAAAATAAATAAGCACTGCCCCCCTGCTTAAAAAAGTCTAGATACGGCACTATAAACTGAGAACAATAATTTTCATATCTACAACATTTGGTCATTGCTGATAGGTTTCATTAACACAACAGCCTTGGTTGGAGAGGGGAGGGGTGCTACCATATGTAAGCTATACAGGAATGTGCTGCTCTTCATTGTTTGCTTTTATGACCTTATTGAACGGGGAATACATTTTTTGTACTTTCAAAAATCTATCATAAACAGGATCCACAAATTGTTTGTTTTTAAGCTACTAAATTGTGCTCAAAATCATAAACAGGGAAACACATTTCCAACAATTTTTTTCATACATTAAAACCAGGTTGGGGTTCGCATGGTTGGGCAGGACCTCCCTTTCTGCACTTAGAATGACTACTCCTCTCGAGTACAGTTACACAGTTAACATTATAAGGAATAAATAAAGTTCTGTGTGACAGCCCCTACTTTTAAACAAACTACACTGAACAAGACTGTGTTTATCAGTTTATGAGAGGCTGTCACTGCTGTAGAACACAGCATCAATCTGGGCTCCTTGAACAGTTGCCTGACATGGGAAGGGTCAGGAGACTGCAGGAAGGAGCCCAACAGGGGTGGGGTAAGTATCCAAATCTGAATGTTACTGCACCGAGAAAAACACCCCATTTGGTTATACCTGGTAAAAGACAACAGCAAACCAAAAAGGCAAAATGAAGCCAACATGTGAGAAGAAGAAGGGAGTGAAAGTTGTAGCATATGATTTACTTTTCAATAGTAGCTTTAGTTTACACATTCTGGTTGTGCATCAGCTATCTTCTTAACATGCTTTATTTGGTGATGCCTGTTGGAAATGCTAAATCTGTGTGCCAATCATGTCCTCATCGGCACCCCCCCCCCCTCCCCGCCGCCCACGCCCGCCCCCGCTCCAGACTCACCTCTTGAAGAGACTTGGCAATCTGAGAGTTCTCCTCAAATGAAAAGTGAAGCAGTTTAGTTCCAAAATTGTAATAATACGGTCCGAGCTTGTGAAGGTCTACTACATTCGCATCCGCCTTAAGAATCTGCCTATAACCTTCTCTGTAAGTCTTGGGCATTTCAACGGACACAATTCGCCTTCGACGACTGCACAAATCTTTTGCCAACCAAAATGGCAGTTCGAACTTTGAGCCTGCCTGAAGATCTCCCCCTTCTGAGTTTGGGTCCAAAAAGCCAAGGTTATGAATCTGAACTTCTAACTTCGAAGGAACTCGCTCTTGTGTGGCCAAAACATCGTCGATGTTATAGTAATCATAACTGCTCGGACGCGATTTCAGCTTCGGCCCGTTGGAATCCTGAATCGTGGAATCCATGCTGTAATAATACAGTGAAATTGTGGCAGTCTATTCGAAGTTTTCGCGCACAACTTGCCCGGATGTTTGATATAAAAGTTACCGCAACATTTTACGAGTCGTTGTCTAAGTACTTTTGTACAAATACACTGCTGGAACATTCGGGACACCGTGCCAAAACTATACAGTTCAGTTTCAAAATGGAAGAAACTTTGAACCACAAACCACACTGGCGGGAAAACTTGTTTAAGAATTCGAAACCAGCTTCTCTCGGCCATTCTCGTACCCAGACTCCTACTGCGTGCAAAGACAAGTTTTTGGCGGTTTGTCCTACCCCTCCCCTCACAGCATTTATTCACCACTTCGCTTTTTCGCTCTTCCCTAGATTCCTATGGGATAGCTTTATACAAGTTTCTCCCTGCTAGTGTTTGAGACTGATTCTGGGAGACTTAAACATTTATAATGAAAATAATGATAACGAAAAGGAAAAAAAGTCAGTTTTCCAAAGTCCAAATTCTAAGTGACCAAAAGTTTCTTTATAAGATCATTACCCTGAATAAACTCTGCTCGATAGATTTTTCAAACTTTTTTAATATTTCGCATTGCTTATCATGAGGGAACCTAAAAAACTTAGGAAGATTTGAGGTGGATGCCCGACCTCGTTTTAGAGCTATAGCTTATCAAACGTACTCCTAGCTTAATGACACATAGCGGGTGTTTTTGTCCTCGTTTGGAGTGTTCTACAGTAATAATTTGGAAAGACCAGATGTGTTTCGAGATTAAAGAATTATGTTTTTTAAAAAGGTAACTCACCTTCGACTGAACAACCGGTCTCAGGTCTTGTTTTGGAGTACACTATCAAGTGGTAGGGGTTACGTTTAACAAATCTTAAGGAAATTTATCATTTAGGGTTTTGTTGGAGATTTTTGTTCGGTGATACTAATTTTGCCCCTCAGGCCATGGTACGCAAAGGTCTCTTTAAATTTTTGGTGACCACGAGGGTGCTGTTGAGGTACATGTAGTAAACTGTAGCAGGGCGAGTGTGTTCTCAAGATGCGTAAGTGGAAAGAAATTTCACAAGGGTTGAAATGGACTCCGGATCTGCCGTTTATTGGATCAGGTGGACAGTTTATCTACAGTTGCGGGATTGTAACTGAACAGAGGTGTTTAGGAGTCTGAAATTAAGACCAGTATTTATCAATACCATACAACACGATAAACCTAATTCATTTTACTAGAGTCACGGTAGTCCATTTCAGTGTTAGGATAAAGATACTGACATCACTTAGAGTCCTAGGCTATAAAACTTTGTATTACAATATTCAATGTCAAATGGATACCACTGTGCCCCCCTATGGGGCCACTGTGCCCCCCCCTTTTTGGATTTTCTTTTATACCAAAGCAAAATTTTGTAGCGAAAAATTAGTATTAAATGGGTACGAAACTCGTCTCAAAATGCTGGAAATGGCCATTTTAGAGACTAAAATTTCTGCGGGGCATGCCCCCCAACCCTTCTACAAAGCTCGCTGGTGCCCCTCCCTTTTGAAAATCCTGGATCCGCTCCTGCTATTGCTAGTGATAAGCGCTGCGGTGGCTTTGATTAAGAAAAGATCCCCTCCTAAACTGAGTACTGGACTCTTTTACCTTTTTTGAATATAATCCGTAATCATTTGAATAACCAGAAGATCCTGGACATAAACTGAATTTACTAAAAAACGTGATGCCCTGGAGGGACTCCAGTATGTCTGCTGATTGAATTAGACCGGAAGTGATAGGTGAAAGTCGCGTGTTTTGAGTATAAAACAAGCTGAACGGAAACCAGTGGAAAAGGCTGTTAAGTATCACGCTGTTGCTTCGCCTTTTAACTGCCAGTTTTGGGAGGAAAATAAACCACTTAGAAAAAACTGTTTCATTGGAAAAAGATGTAGAAGTTTCTTGCCTTTTTACGAAATCGCAACCAAACATACGAGGATTTGAAGTTACTTAGGTGATTCTACGAGAAAATAAATCCGTTATTTGTACCAGACACTCGGCTTTCGTCAAATCCCGCGGCAAGATCAGCAAGAATCAGGTTGATAAAAATGCACAAAAGTTTGAACTATTTTATTTTCAATTTGCTACTCCTAAAGTCTGATGAATACATAAAATTATTAGCATAGAACAGCTAGGTGAAACTGAGCAAAAATGTTCCGAGATCACCTCTCCCGAAGTGAACGCCCGTCGTCTTCGCGTTTATAGGCACAGTCTTTTTAAAAATATCTTCTGATAAAAAAGGAAACTGAAAAAAGGAGCTTTTCCAACCAATTGATAGTTTAAAGTTTATGTTGAACTGGCTATGCATAGTCTGCCAAAATGGTGCCTTAACGAGACATAGTCTTAAGCCCAGAAAGGTGAGAAAAAAAATTTCGCGTGTTTTGCTGTTTGTTTTCAAGTTGGTTGGCTCAACAGGCCGGGTTTATCGCGCAAGGAGTTGTGGGATTCCAATCATGTCACGTGATGAGTTTCGCGCAGCCGCAGTAGCCCCAAGAGGACACTTAGTCTTTTGTACAACAAGCTTTTCTTTGTGCTTGTTCTTCGAGCTCGACACTTAGAAATTTTTCTGATCGTTTTTTGCCTAAGATGAACGGTGAGTCAGCCTCACAAGTTAGCCCAGCAAATGAGGTAGGTTTTCATTTTGTAAAACCTTAGCAGGAATTTTTCTCCTTTATTTTTCCCGATGTATCATGAATTCTTGCGTGTGAAATTGCTGTCGTCCTCTCAAACCGATACATCGCGCTTGGCTTTTCATCTTCACAGTTGAAAAGAAAGCCCGAACATGGAGCTGGAGTTGGCAGAACGCAAGAGGCATCGGTATGTACAGATTCTGTAAACCTTTTAAATAAACTTTCGATCAGATGAAAACTTTGCGTTAGAGAATAGGCATTCAGTTCTTTTTAGTATATCTTAATAGCCTTTTGATTTTCTGCTGTTTTGTTGTTTAGGCTGCGAGACCGGTGTTCGACGAAGTCCAAGGTAACATTGTTCCTTTGAAATGTATGTGATTCATTTACGCGGTGTCTTTGGGGGCACAATTTTATCTTTCTTCGCAATTTTTTTCTTTTCGATGATCGGATCTGATATTTGGTCCAATAAATAAACACAAACTCAGCAGCAGTCTCGTAAAATCTAAACGGAATCAATGGCGTGATTGCGGCGTTATGAATATTTCTTTTGAGCTCTTCCTTTATCGGCACATGTGCTCTGTGAAACCAACAAGAATTTTAAGTATTCTCTTTGGGGCTTGCGGGAGTGTATTGTTTAAGGACATATTTATGAGCATTAATTTTTTGGGGTTCACAATCTCAAATTCTAGGCATATTTTGCGTTTTCTTGGCCAAATTTTTGGTAAACTTCCAAGAAAGTCCCTGTTCTTCGACCTTGAGTTAAGAATATATTCGCCGCCATACTGTACCTCCTGAATTAAGGAGTTGGTTTGTTTTTAAATCTGAACTTTAAAAAAGTTTTTCAAATTTGACCATCACAGATTTTTCAGTTCGTTCTTATTAATTAAGATCTGTGGAAAATCGTCCACAAAATAAAACTAAGAATCTAATAAAATTTGGAAAGAAAAGAAAAAGATGGTTTTCTTGAATGAAGCCAGACAGATAATCGGTTAATTGACTTTTTATTGAAAATTATACAATTTGGTGGTGTTCCGTTTGTGGCATGGGTTCTAGGATTTTGTATCAAAATTAACTTTTGTTTATTAAATATTTTGCTACTAGGGCCTGAGAAGAAGAAACTAAAAGCAGACATGGTAAGATTTTTTCTATAAACTGAACTATTTAGAACTCTGAAAACTTTATGGCAACAATTTTATCTTGTTCGGTGACTCACATAGTTTTCTGATTATTTTTTCTTGCAGCCCACTGGCAACTATTCCAGGTAGGTTTATTTTGAAATTACATTAATTTGTAAAATGCAGAGTTTCATAAGATAGAAATGCGGGGGAGGAGGCAAGTGTTCATTTTGCTCATAGGTTTAGAATCAGGGCTTCTTTTTTAAGGGAAGGGGGTGATAACATAAATATCAACATCTTTGTTCTCCTTATAATTAAGTTGAACTGTTTTGATAATAAAGGAACTAATCATTAACCCCAAACAAGATGATGAAACTTGTTAACCCTAGAAGGCATAGCATAAAAATAGCTTCACGAAGGCATTGGGGGGTCAATCTGACCCCCCCTTGTTTTTTGACACCTTTCATCCAATTGACTTTATATTTGGTATATATAAAGAACTTTTATTGTAGTTTCAATTAATCAAAACCACGTGAAGTTTAATTGGTTTCTATAGCAACCAAATCAAAATAAATGATGTCACTGTGGCCGCCATCTTGGATTTTCAAAATTTCAGATTTTCGAATTGAACACTAAAAATGGTGAGAAAACATGCTTTTGTGATTGGAATATACAAAATTATAAGAAATAGAGTGAAATTGTCAGTATTTAGGCAATAATAGTTGTATTTTTACTGACTTATTAAAAGTTGTAGAGAAGTGAGCCAAATAGTTTGAAAACTGATCAGCAAAGGAACTTGTTTACAAGCAGTCTTGTAAAAGTTTGATTCCAGAAATTTAGGTGTTTTTGGTATTGCTTAACTGCGGTATTTCACTAAATCTGTTCAATCAACTTTATGCCCATAGTCACATCAACAACTCACCCCCGAAACCTTATGATATGCTGAAACACTCAACACAAAACAATAAAGTGCACTCCCCACTGAATCACCCGATCAAGAGAGACTCTTCACCAGTAAAACATTCACCAAAGAAAGAGTTGCATTCACCAGAAAAGCATGTTGCCAAGAAGGAGCATCGACCTCCACTTACAATGACTATAAAAAAGGAATCCATTTCACCGGTAAGTTTTTTCTTCCAGTCAGAACATGGATGTCAATTTGATTCACCAAAGAAGTGGCCTACATTATGTACGAGCATAAGAAAAGAAACTGTTGTAATCTAATAATAATAATAATAATAATAATAATAA
>JAOBRG010342958.1:0-10828 GCA_027574985.1 Umimayanthus nakama | reverse complement strand
TAATAATAATAATAATAATAATGTGTCATATCATGTCATGTCATGTTGTCATATTCGATTCCATTCAATTCTATACATTAAACTATTTAATGAACTGTATTCTATCCTATTACATTCCGTTCTTTTCTATTTTATTATATTCTATAATAGGATTTGTGTGTGAACTGATTGGTTGATAGGTGGATGAATGAATTCAAAGTTCATTTTGGAACATAGTAAAGAAACTGCCTATCCTAACAAATTGATCTAAAAATGCTTCTTTGTAAAATGGTTTTTGCTTTAACTTAATATGTAGGGTGACGATAAGAGCGTCTTGTCCCATGGACCTAAGGGATTTTCCCATGGACACCCAACGCTGCTCTCTGATATTGGAAAGTTGTAAGTATTACCGAACCTGCCGAGAATATCTCATTAGAACATGTGTAGGAGTCATTCTAGAACGGTCCTGAAGAGTTCTAAAGAGTTGGTAGTTTTAAAAAGAAAAGAAAGAAACTCGAATGTCATTACAAATGTTCAATAATCTTTTTTAACTCAATGGGAACTATTCAGGTCCGTTTTATTCAAGGTGCATTCGTGAAATGGATTTTGCCTTACAAGAAAGGAACAATTCTCAATAAGTTTAGGCCATTTTTCAGGAGAAGTGTGAACAAGACGTGAGCTTCATCGATATAACATCCCAGGAACAGTTTTTGATGTGTTCGATAAGTGGAGCCTTCAAAATCCCCCCTTTGCTCAACCCCAACCTCCTTTTTTCCTGGTGTGATCTATAACCGGGAGAGGTCGTTTATAACCAAAGCTTTTGATGGAGATATGCCGCTCAAGCGTTCTATCCTGATCCTATTTCTGATCCGAAAAGGCAATTCCTATTTAAGAAATGGTCCATGGTAATCGTGGGTCTAACGGAGTAATGGATACTTGTGGGAAGTTGGGAGAACAGCAAAGCGTTTGGGCGGCACGAGAGGAAACACGCAGTTAAATAGACGTACGCGCGTGCGTCTATCCGGAGATTAAGCTACACGCTCTCGATATACAAAAAAGCGCGAAAAAGTGACAGCTATGTTCTAAACCCTATTTTAGACCAAGCCGCACAACATAGTATCCGGGTTAGATAAAACACGTATAAATATAGACATGAAAATAAAGCTCTGTGATTGCAAAATAGCCTGAAACTTGTTTTTCTGATATTCTGAAACTTGCGAAGTGGCCATCCACGGCAAAAACTGTAGCAAATAAAGAAGCTGGCTGAAAACTGTAGAGTCTCCAAATTACCCAAGTAAACTCTATATCGTACTCCAGAGAAAATCGGCTCAAAGTGTTAAACCATACCCATGATGACGGCAATTTCTTCCGCGCAACTGTAGAAGCTGTACTCCTGTACGAAAGTGAGTGTTGGACAATGAATACCCCTATGTTACGGGCAGGAGCACATCTTTAAACATCAGATAAAGTCGCTTGGAGGAGAATTGGACATGCAGGTTTCTGTCAGAGATACGGGGAGTTAGCTCTGCACCACATTGTTTTATGGGAGCAAACCCACTGCAAGCGCCGTCCAGGAAGACCATCAACGACATTTGTGGACCCCTCATGAGAGATGTCGGGGCGGTTAACACTGCTGTGCTTGCCGCCTGAATGACAAACCGTAACTTCTGTGCTTCAAGGCGTGCAGTTTGTCTGAGGTCGTCTTAGTTGTATAGTTAGTTACTGACGGCACTTACCCGTATAGTCAATATGAGGGGAATACCCCGGTAGCCCCTGGGCCATAGGCGGAGAGCAAGATTGCATTCAATATAACCTTTTTTACCTTTTCTTTTCAACAGACGGGTATAGTACGAGACACATCAGATTCAAGTGGGAGGTGAATGATGGAAACGGAATGAATTTTGTTCCAGCCAGTGTGAAAATGTTGCCGCAGTATAAACTAACTGAGCTGAAACTGACCGAGATACACACGCCTTATGTTGTAGGTAAGGAAAGCTTGTGCGGTGATTGAACGCTATCCAATTGTTGATCCAGCTGGCCCGTCTAAGTAGCTTGCACTTGGAACAATAACATCTCACTAACATTTACTCTTATGTTAGGATTAGAACCTTAGGATTAGAGTTAGTGTAGCAGATTGTGTTATCTAGTTTCAGTGTCCACTCGACCTATGTTATAGACAGGCTCTGCCGAAATCGAGTTGTCGTGTCATGTTGTACCCACTGGGCAAACGTAAAGATAGGCTCTGCTGCAATCGTGTTGTCTCGTGACGTTTTAACCAATGGACTAACGTAAAGTTAGGCTTTGCCTAAATCGTGTTATAGTGATGTTTTTTATCCACTTGACCAACGTAAAGATAGGCACTGCAGCAATTGTGTTTCCTTGTCGTTTTTCACACGCTTGACCAACGTAAAGATAGGCTCTGCCGCAATCGTGTTGTCGTGTCATCTTTAAACCACCTTACCAAAGTAAAGATAGGCTCTGCTAAAATCGCGAAAATGACGTCATCCAAGGGCTGCTAAACTGAACGTAGAAAGTCGTTACTTTCGAATTTCTACAACAGTTGTGTATTCTAAGTTTTGAATTACTTTGAATTACTTTGTTCCTTTTGCAGGAAATTGGACCAGCGTGGTTGCTTCCTTTACGTTCGAGAGGTTATACAGTTATTTTCTAATTCATGTGTATGGCCCCTGTTCTCTTATCGTCATGATTTCTTGGATTGGGTTCCTTCTACCCCGAGAACAGCCGCCCGCGCGTATCACACTGGGAGTTACCGCTGTCCTAACCGTCGTCACTATTCTAAATATGTTGAACAACTCAATGCCCAAAGTAAGAATTGTCTCTCGGTCCGTGTGTTACTATGACTTTGTGTGTTTGTGAGACGAGGCTGTGCGTTTTTATGTTTGTTGCCATGTTTGTATGTAAGTGTGTGTGCGTGGGTGCCGATCTGTGTCTACTAAAAGACGAGACAGTCATTTTATGCTTGTATATATATAGTTTCTCGTTGGAGCAGAAAGAATGGCCTCTTTCTAAACTTTAGAACAAAAAACACCTGAGGGGTGGAGGGGTTGTTTTTGCCTATCAATGAAAACAGTAATGTAGATACACCTAATTCATAAAAATGTTGTCTTCTGATTTGCTGCATTGTGCATTGCGCATTGTTGCTTACCAAGACAGCAACGCACCTTGGATGTAAGTAGGTGCCTATACTATGAGACAGCGATATTCGTTGTTCACATTACTTCCATGGCTAATACACGAATGTCGCCGTGTTTCATGTAACACCCAGGCCGGGTTGTTCAAAGCCCGATAAGTGCTAATTCTGGGTGCACCCTTAACAAAACCTATGGAGTTAAGCAAGAATTAGCACTAATTCGACACTAATCGGCCTTTGAACAACCGGGCCCAGCAGTGTTATTTAAGAATTCGTTACATCCATGGTGACTAATGTTTACACCTAACTCAAAAAAGTTTGTCTTCTGATTTGTTGCATTGTGCATTGCGCATTGTTTCATACCTAGACCCCCAACTCACTAGGGATGTAACCAATTTTTAAATAGCGTTTCAGATGCCTTACCGAAACAGTGACATTTGTGTGTTAGCTCTGTAAGTAATGTGGATAGACACCCACAATGCTATTCAAATCTTCAGTACATCCATGGTGCGTTGCGGTCTGGGTGTGCAACAACGCGCAATGCACAATGTAACAAATCAGAAGACAACCTTTTTTGAAACAGGTGTACACTGTATGTAAGATCTGATGCGTTTTCAAAGTTGTTGTTTGCAATCTTCTGCACCGTCGGTTTACTTTTATTCTTCTTTGGTTACTATAACGTCGGACAGTTTTACTTATTTAACCGAACAACAAAGTATTCGTGTGTGTGTGTGTTTTCATTTGTAGGTGAATTACGTCAAAACCATCGACAAGTACCTCATCGGGTGTTTCTTGTTTGTATTTTCAACGCTGGTGGAGTACGCAATCGTTTTGTTTCTTGACGCCGGTCGTAAAAGAAGATTAAGAAATGGCACTCAAAAGAAAAAGAAGAAAAAACAGAACAAAAAAAGACAGGGTGATAGTCTACTGGATGTTCAATACTGTTCGTCAACGGCTTATAGCGATAATTATCAGGTGAGAATGCAAAGATGATCATTTGTCTTATAGTTGGTGTGAATATCCCCAAACTACTCATGTGTCGTGTAGAGGTTCCTACCAGTAATAACTTGAAAAGGCGAAGCTGAATGTTTTAATACGGCCTGCCATACCGAATTTACTGACAACCCCCTGAGATAACTTACGGAGCATAAATTAGACTTGCAAAGTTCCTTTCTTAAAAAGTTTCCTGAAAGAAAGTCAGCAGCCACAGATTCTATGGTATACATATGGATTAATACAACACTCTTTGGTAAAAAACTTAACGTTCGCAGCTGTATGTGGCTGTGTGTTAAAATCTCAAAATTCAAAAGTTGGCGATGTTGGAAATACTTTAAAGCCTATTACCGCCTATCATGTCTACAACTTGTCGAACTACTGTTTTTTATGTAACTGTTGTGTGTTGCTATAGCAATGTCTACACGGCCTAAACCAACCCAGGTTCGACCCGGCGTGTTGAAACTTACCCGGAATATGTTTATACGACACTTTTCTGAACTAACCCGGGGCGAACCCGGATTAGCAGTGTTTACACGACAAAAACTGACCTGTGCTGGTTTTATCCCGAGTAGAAACCGGATTAGTTTCTGCCTGGAACAAACAAACAGAAAATATACAAACAATGCGCTTCATTTACCGACACAATTTACAGTTAGAGCTTTTTCCTGAACTTAGTAATGTTTGCTGTTTTAAGCTTGATGGTACAGTGTGCAGTGTACCACACTTTTGCCCCATTGTTACGAAAACGGAGAATAATTGTCACAGATGCAAAATCGGTTAACATTTATGCCTTTTACTTTTTCACAGAAAATTGCCAAGGAAGAAAGTAGCAATACAAATGGAAGTATTTTAGATTCAACAAAAGCCCCCGGTGAAGAAGAAAAAACAAATAATGGTGGCACGATTGAAATGGTTTGGAAAAATGGACCACAAAAGATCTCAACACTGGAACGAATCAGAAAAGCAATTTATAACGACTCTTTTATTATTTCATTGGACGAATATGCACTGATTGTTTTTCCTCTTGTATTTGCTGCATTCAACGGAGTCTACTGGTTATCGGTCCTACATGGAATGTCGCTATTCGAGTGAAACTGCAGATCGAGACAAACGAAATGGAAAAAGCATTCAGATTAAGTAGATGGAAGAGTGGAGCTACAAGGAAAGTCCTGTACACATCTTCATCCTGAGTTTCGTTCTATTCTCGAAACAAATTTGTGAATAACAGATATTCTACTCAGTGAAACGCATAATAAGCTACAAGATGTTCAGCGGTGCGCACTTTTGGATATATTCTCTTCTCTTCAATTCACTATATTTATATTGTGTAACCTTGGCTAAGCCAAAATATTTACACAGCCTACAAGAGTAAAAAAGCCGTTTTAAAATTATAGCTAGTTTTAATTACTGATTGTGGAGGCCAAAGACGTGACTGTACGACCATTGTTTAAAAGCAAGAATCCTACAAAAAGAAGATTTTAAGTTTGTTTATATTTCGGATTTTGAGTCACCGTATAGCATTTGCACATTTGCCTTTTCTACGGTTTGATTAAATGACGGCTTTGTCGGTCCCAAGTATATATTTATTAGTAAACTTTAATGGCCATACTTTCTGTCTAGAGCGATACCGATGCAACATTACAGAGTTTTTTTACGCCGGATCGAATGATTATTGAGAGTCAACCAACAACTCTTGAACTCTCATGCGTTCTCACTGACTTTTAGCTAGTTTTGGCTGACTATAATCGCTCCCGTCACTACTATCGCTACAGTCGCGAACAAAATTATTCCGCAACAGGAGCGACTGCAGCGACGTGAGCGATTCTTAGGTTTCCATTTAATAAAATCGCGACCAAAATGTCTAACAACCGAATGGTCTAGGTCTAGTAAGCAACCACAGCTCGCCGGATTTGTAAAACACGCGGGAAAAATCCAACACGGGAGCCATTGATGGTTTCTGAGATGCATTCAATCGTGACAATTGCAACTGAATTCGAACTCCAGATTACTATTTATCGCCCCGCCGCTCATGTCGCCCCCTTCGCGAAACTCCAATCGCTGTAATCGCCGAGATAGAACCTGAGCAATTCCAGCGATTGCAATCGCTACTGTTGTTCCCGTCGCTACTGTCGTGAACATCACGGATTCCATATAATTGCTACAGTACTGTCACTGAATAATCTTGTTCGCAAAAGGAGCGATTATATAGAAACTGGGCTTTTTGCAACTCTCTTTGGAGAACCTTTATGACGTCCAGGGGCGGATCCAGAAATTTTTGAAAGAGGGGGCCCAGTTGGCAAGAAGCTATAAAATTCTAAAAAGAGGGGGCCCAAAATCCTTTAAAATGGCTTTTGAATGCTCATTTCGGTTGTTTTCTTATAAATCTTTTAGAAAAACTCCATCAAAGGGGGGGCCTGGGCCGCCTGGGCCCCTCCCCTAAATCCGCCACTAACGTCGCTGTTTACTTTTTGCTACATTAGCAAACGTGCTAAAGCCCTGTTTACACGTCACAAACTAACCCGGATTCTGTTTACACGACACTTTTTTATATTAACCCAGGTCGAACCCGGGTTGGCAGTATTAACACGAAGGAAACGAACCTGTGTTAATTTTAACTTCGATCGATCCCCGGCTAGTTTCTACCGTGGAAACAGGGCTTTAGTTTCTTACTGACAATTAAATGATCAAATGATTAAGCGACAGGACTTTGAAAGATAAGTCTTGTCAGAAAATCTTATTGCAGTATGTTTAGGTCATTCCCCTGTTTTTCAGTACACAGCTCTTCTGCACATTAAGGTTATGTTGTAATTTTTGGAAGATTTCATTGTTTCTTAACGAAAATTATAAAGTTAAATGGAAATTTTGTAAAATTAATTGGACGGTTTACGCCAACTTTTGTAAAACTCGCCCTAGGCTCCTTTCGGAAAATGAACAAAAATAGCCCATTTTAGCGATATTTTTCACAGTATCTCCCAAACAGTGACCCGCTAGTTTTTTTCGCTCATTTCATTGACAGCCTAGGTCTAAAGATCTCAAACACCTGGAAAAAAAACCCTGAAAATTTATCGAAAGAGACTTGAATTGTAAGTAAAAACGTTTTAATTGACTACCTAACCAAGATAGCATTTCTGTGTCCTTTCCTGCTCGAAAACCCAAGGTTGAAAAAACAGTTGCTACGAATACTTGGTATAAACTCAAAGCTACCTATTTAAATTGCTTTGTTACCTGTTTTAAATTAAAACACGGTTTGTTTGTTTGAAATAAGCAGATATAGCAAATATTTCGAAACAAGGACCAAAGACTTGCTATGTGGCATTAAGGGTGGTACGTTTGATTAGCTATATCTCTTAAACGAAGTCGGGCATTCCCCTTTTTTATTACGTCTTTTGGATTCAACTCGAGACACTCATTATCAGTCCCCTGTATCAAACAGTTACAAATTAAAAAGTTTTTGTCGTCAAGCTGACTCTATTGCCTCAAATGAACAGGAGGATTTTGCCATTAGCACTATGGTGATTGAACGTAAAGAAGGTGTTGTTTAGCTTAGCATTTTTACTGTACTTTGTACCCCCTCCCCCCTCTTAACGTCTAATGAACGTAAAGCGGCCGAAAATTACTTTTACGACGCCCCCTAGAGCTTCCCCAAATGACAAAGATAGCCCATATTTCATATTTGGAATTCTGCGCAAAACTGGCAATGCGACGTAGCTTGTCGCACCAACGGGCGATGGGAAACACTGGTTACAAGTATTAAAAGTTCAACTGAAAAACAAATAATTAAACCTTTGTCGACGTGTGTTGAGTTCTATTAGTGAAGTCTTATTTCTCGTATAAACGGGCGGGTTAAAAACCCATCTGCAAGCTTGTTTGTATTGCAACGAACTTGTTTTAAAATCTAGACCCATGCTTCCATCTGTTGCCGCGTAAACTCGGTCAATTCCACAACGGCTCAGTTTAAAGGTTACGTCATATCAAAGTTTAAGCGAAAACACAAAAAATACTTTCTCTTTAGTTTTTCTATGACGTAAACATTAAACTGGGCCGTTGTGGAATGGACAGAGTTCACTCGGCCACAAAATGAATCACGGGGCTAGACAAGTTCGTTGCAACACAAATGCAAAACAAGCTTTCAGATAGGTTTTAAACCGTCTGTTTATGTTGGAATTAAGACTTTGCGTATACAAATCATATCAACACACGTCGATAAAAGTTAGAATTTTTTTCAGTTACACTTCTAATACTTGTAAACATTGTTTCCTACCACCCGTGGTTAAACCCCGGCTGATCTGAGCAGTGCTATGTACCTGCAAAAAACAGTGGTTGGGCGAAAGGGAAAAATGAAAACTCTGTCTAACCAACTTGTCTGAGATTGTAGCCAGGAATTTACTTGTGTTTGCCCTTTTTGCCCACCGACTATACCTATAAAAACGCGATCGGTTTTAACTAATTTGCAACCTATTTATCTGCTGGTTACAAACTGAATTCAACAGCTACTGTAGGAAAAAAAACCGCGTGGAGTGTACGACCTATCTACTCGAAAAGTCGGAGAAAAAGATTACTTTGACAACTGAGGAATAAACTAAGAAACAACCCTGCAATTGAATATCATTACAACCACACCTCAAACAAAAACCAGGATACCAAAAAGAACGCATTATTTTATACAAAACAGTCAGAAAAAGGAAAGATCAAGGTGTGGCCAAATTTGACTCGCTCAAACATATTTCATTAAACTAATGTTTTCTAGTGACAGAGCCCTAAAAGGATGTTTAGAAGAACCGAAAATCCCACTTTTAAGCCCCCCGGTTTTGAGACCCCCCGAATATAAGCCAGTCCACTTACCAATGAATTCAATATTCCGGATATAAGCCCACCCAGATACAAGGCCTCTCGTTTATAAGCTAGTCTACGGGTCCGTCTACTGTATAAGTGTGGTCCAGTCGCATCAATGGGTTTTCATAGATGATTTTGAAAAACAGTTCTCCATTTATTGTGGCGCACAATAAAAGAGAATGTATTATAAATGCTACTCAAATATAATGGTACCTTAGCTATAATTTGTTTCTTAGACCTGCTTTACCTCGTTATCCGAAACACTTTTATTCCGCTGATGTTCCCACCCGGATATAAGCCCCCCCCCAGTTATACGCCCACCTAAAACCCCTGTTGAAGTTGTATAAGCACAGGGCTTTAAAGTGCGATTTTACGGTAATCTTTTAGACTCCAAGCACATTTATTTGAATAAACCGTTTCTAGTTTGGTGAATGTACTTGATTTTAATTAAAAAAACAAATAACTCAAACAAACTTTAGCCAAATACAACAACTTTTCTAACATATATTGGTTTAAATATCGTAAGATAAAATGCTGTAATAGATATCCTCAATAACACTATCTGAGCAGTCGCCCAAACACAACCGTTTAGCCAAAACACAACAAAATCGAGCTAGATACACCCAAATTAAACCGAACACAACCTATTTCCCACAAATGCGCCCAATTTTTCTCAAATACAACAAGCTTAAACAATAACAACCAATTTGCTGAAAAAGAACCAATTTCGAACTAATGCAATCATTTGGCTCGCCGCAGATCACCATTTTCCAAAACACAACCAATTTTACCCAAACACAACTACTTAGCCAAAATACAACCAATTTTGCCCAAACAGAACAATTTTTTTTAAAAATACACCCATTTTGCACAAATACAAGCGCCTTGTCCAAATACAACCCAGTTGCAAGAAGACAATAACATTGGCGTTAAAACATCCACAAATTTGGCCGAGATGAACCAATTTTTTAAATACAATCGCTTATGCCATAAGACAGCCATTTTTACCGAAAACAACAAATTTTGGCAAAATAGAAACATCTTCCTCCAAAACAAAACCTTCTACTAAAAACATAAAAATCTCCAAACAATACAACTTATATTGTACAATATAATTTTCCCCATACCATATTGCCCAGATAGAACAGTTTTGCACAAAGACAACCAATTTAACCCATATGGAACCATTTTTGCCCAAATACAACAAGTTTTTCACAACAAATTTGCCAAATACAACAAGTTTTTCTCAAAAACAACCATTTGGCCCAAAAGAACTAGTTTTGCCAAAATACAACCATTTCGCCCCAAAAGAACCAATTTCGCCCAAATACAATCATTTTGCCAAAAACGAAACAATTTTGCCCATATAGAACTATTTTGCCCAAATACAACCTCTTAGCCCAAAGACAACTATTTTCCTTTAATACGACCAATATTGCCAAATTGCTGTTAACGACAAACTTCTAAATTTCGCGGTCAGCGGTATTCGCGGAAATCGTTAGGCGCGGTTACAACGCTCAAGAGGAAGACTGTATTGAAGTTATTATAGTCTTGTTGTCGATTCACTTTGCGGAATGCAATATTTTTTTTGTAAGTATCATTCAGTATTCATTTCGTTCACTTTTTTTGTGCAGTTTATTTTGTTCATCAGTTCACTGTGTTCTAGGAATCGGCTTCAACTTGTTATATTGGCTTGTGAAGAACACTCCTTATCTACAAGCGAGGCGATGTTAGGACGTGCACATAGCAGTGGCACAAGTTACGACATACTGTACATGAAGATAAGTAACGAACCGCGTATCATTATCAATGTAACACCAAGTGATGTGAATCGAATCAACAAAGTTCAAAAAAATGTCAGTGGACTTG
>JAOBRG010342947.1:0-10332 GCA_027574985.1 Umimayanthus nakama | reverse complement strand
TCTCTCTGTCTCTCTGTCTCTCTGTCTCTCTGTCTCTCTGTCTCTCTGTCTCTGTCTCTGTCTCTGTCTCTGTCTCTGTCTCTCTGTCTCTCTCTGTCTCTGTCTCTGTCTCTGTCTGTCTGTCTGTCTGTCTGTCTGTCTGTCTGTCTCTCTCTCTCTCTCTCTCTCTCTCTCTGTTATGTTATTTAATGAACCTGGTCGCAAACCAAACAAATTTTTACAAAGCCAAACGCAATCTGCTTTAATCAAAGAAAGAGCCAATAAAATTACATCCAAGGCTGCTAAACCAACACATGCACTCTAAAACAGGTTCTTATTATAACGATGGTACATATAATCACCACGCTGCATGACCCACTGGTGTAACTGATCTTAAAAGATTTTGCCCATTTTATCCTTTTTTTAATCTAACAAATCTGCACAAAGCTAATTTAAACTAACACGCTGCATTTTTTGAGAGCAATCCTACGTTTTAGTATTTAATTCAGTTTTATAGCTGTAATTCTGCAGTTAAATAAACTGCTATCCATCTATCTTTTCTATCAATTAACACTTTGCCCCTCTTTCTGAAAATTGGGTTGGTTTTAGCCTGTGGAGTTAGATTGAACTTACAGTTGCGTTACCAGGGACAAAACATGAGACGCTAGAACTAAAACTTGCCGGATCCTATACGCAAATTAATTTTTTTAATTTTTCAGAAAAATATTATTTTCAAATAGCTTCCGTTGCAGAAAATCTCGTGCAAACTAAATGACCATCTGCAAATACGATGTTTAGTATCTTTTCTGACACGTATAGTATATAAGTAGTTTCACTAAATAATCATTTTTTTAAAACCTGCGTTCTTTTTAACAAAATAAGAACATTTTCTGTATTTTCATTTAACAAAAAATTTTACAAACTGCGGCTCACGTCCATAGATACACAGGCAATATCGGTGTTCAATATGGCTACCAACGCCGGAAATTGCCGATTTATTGCAAAGCGTTTCCCGAAACGCTTACTTAAAAAAAGCTAGACTGATTTTCTAGGAATCAATATATCGTCATATGTACCGCATATATTCTTGTTTAGTTAGATAGGTAGAACAGAATATCAAATACTATAAATACGCTTGGAGTACTACTTCAAGAGGTTTTGATGCAAACATTTTTAATCGCGTTAAAAACGGGAAAAATTAGCAAACACGTGGGAGTTTCAGCCAAGCAATATTCTTTCCAAATTCGCGCAGAATATCTCCTGAAGAAAATCTCTTGAAGAAAATCTCCAAAGCTGTGACGTAACTGATTAGCGTAATTGAGGTGCCACACGTCTACGGATGTACTAAGATATTTTTTATGGTAACTACTTTTTTGTTTCCTGTTTTGAACAAAGTAACGTCAGTGTCAGGACTTCCGTTTTGCTGGAAGCTCTGGCATCATCGGCGTTATAAATATTACGAAAATGTCATGAGGATTTGCACGCAATTTCAGGGTTGGCACACGAGTGTTGGTTAGCCGAGAAGCTACTGAACTGTTTCTTTGATAATGGCACGTATTTCAGGATATAGAATGGAAGAGAACACGCATAATAAGGGTAAATACGTATATATTGTAGACTGCGTTCTTCAAAAGTATACATTTTTTTAATGGTAATTTTTATTTGACTGTTTGTATATACAGTGCAGCGCTTTTTCTGTTTGATTTTACTTGGTTATATTTCAAAACCGTATAGATCGGGTTTAAAACCCTTTAATTCAAACTGAACTAACTCTGTAGTCCACATCAGTGAAGGCCGGACAAGTTTATCATGAAAGTTTTCATTCTCATAATTCTAAGAAATGGTATATTTAGAAATAGAAGTATCTATTACCGTTTCAACCCCGTACGTCTAAAATAAACTCATTTTAAAACAGCTTTTTTCTGCCCTTGTTCTTCAATTTAAAGTACTGGTTCTTTCATTTTTTATCACATATGGCGTCTTGTTTCATGGTGAAAGCAAATTAGAATATTGAGTTGTACATTGCTAAGAGAATCTTTAACTAATCTGTACTACTGCAAATCCCACGCTTGTGAGGTTATCCCGCCCACAATGACATGAAGGCTATTTCATCGCTGTACACTCTTCTTTTTTTCTTTATAAGAACCTTGCTTATACCGAAAACGTTGTGGCTCAAAAAGCCAAAATTGAAGAATAAGTATTAAAACAGACGTTACAGAATGAAACTAAGAAAGGAATGCTTGCTTCTATAAATTCTAAAATGGAATGGAGAACTGCTTCTTAATACTGTGAGTGAGTGGCGTATTTTCTCATTTTGTTTTGGTAGACGTGAAGGCGATGGCAGTGCATTTAAGAATATATGAGCTGTGTTAGATGTTAAAACAGCCTTTGAGTTTTTTTTTATGAAGACACAACTCCTAAAAATATCAATAATTTTAAACTCATATAAGGCTCATATAAGGAAGAGAAATGAAGTTTTAACCAGAATAAACAAGTCAAGTTGTCACTGGAAAAAAAGAGAATACTTAAAAGCATTGGAAGTAACGATACTGACTAGAAAGATTTCGAAGGTTACTTTTCAAACTGAGAATGTTCAGGCTCATCCCAAAAAATTGACATCTCTCATATAAAAAAGTTTAGTTATGATGCAAATTGATTATTTCTAGTAGCAGCTACTTTTGTTATTAAAGATATGTTCACTGAAGAGATTTGCTGCTGTGTGTGTAGCGCACTTTCTTCGCATTTTCGTGATAGACGGATACACAAATGGTGCCAGGACATGAATCTTTTCTCCTGAAAGAGCTATTATTTGTGCTTGAACTGTTGACGTCAATAATTGTTGTAAAAATTAGTTGTTTCGTCTATGTCAAACTCGGTTTTGAAACAAGAAAGACAAGGAAAGAAATTACGCACGCCCATGCATTCTTTGATGGTGGAAGTAGTTTGCCGGATGTAAACTCACGTTGTGCATAGTATTTTCCTTTCATTAAGAACCATTTTTAAGAAAGATGAGGCTAGAGTATGCATGACCAACATGAAATAACATTTTGAGAACACAATATGTTTAGTATCAGGATGATTCAGCGATGTCTGCATCTCTGTTAAAGGAAACTAATCGTAAGCCATGCTCCATGCAGAATAAAATCGTCTACTGGGGTTAGATTTTAGTTTGAGTTTAATTTTAATTCCTCAAACGAAAACCTAGTTTGAGTTTAACCCACCTAGCTAGTTGGATTAATACACTACAAACCCAAAACAGGTTTACCACAGCAGTTAACTTAACTTAACCTTGTACTTCATAACTTGACGAAAAAGAATCTTGTCAATCAGCAAAATCAAATAACTTGTTTTTTTTGTAAGAACCAGTAACTTTCGGCTGAGTGTGGGCTGTTCACCTTAGTCTCAAACTGTTTCTAAGTTGTTCTTATTTCCTGATATTTCAAAGTAGTGGACTAGTTCCTCCGAGCAACAAAAAGGCGCTAAGGCATACGCGTCAGCTATTATTTCATCCAGCTATATGAGAAACAGCCAATACATTGTTCCTTCAAACGCCCAATGACCCAGATAATTCTAATAAGTCTTTGTGTACATGTACATCTCAATCTGTGTCATTGCAGTGATTAAATAAAAGTATAAATTTCTTCCGTTTGTTTGATCAGAATTTCATCCTACTGACTGTTTTTAGCCTGTTCTTAACCCGATTCCGCCTGGGGGAGGATGGGGGGGGCTTTTGATGCCCGCGCCAACTTTGAATAGCTTGCAATTTCAGACGATTAAAGATAATCCCTCCATATCATAGGGGTTTTCCTCAAAATTAACTGGCAGTTTGGTGATGTGGTAGAAATTTGGTAATTTGGCCTGATGTTGCCATGGCAACAACATTTTGAAGGGCATGTTTAGCTGAAATTCGGATTTCTTGTTTGTTTTTATTCACTAAACTGGATTGTGATGCTTGGGATTAAGTATTTTGGTAACCTTGAACACTATTGTTTTAAGAAAAGAGCTATCTCAGGTTTTTTGGCCAATCTGTGACGTCATCATGACGTCATATTTGCGTATATCCTGTTTTTAAAAATTAATAAGGTAATAGAGTTCTATCTAACCTAAAAGTTTCAAAACAAGAGCATCAATACTTTCGGATTTATGAAGGGGGGGAGGGGGGGTTGAAAGCCCAGGAACTCCAAAAAAGCCCAGGCGGAATAGGGTTAATTTGGGGGCAAATCTCAGCCTGGATATTCTTACAAAGTTTGTTATTATAAAAATCGCCTAAACGTTCTTCATATGATAAAGATCTTACTCAGCTTATCATTTATGTAATATTCGTTCGAACGAAGTGTCGACATATCAGTTTTCAGGGTCATTTTTGAGTTGCTGGCGATCGAATTGTAACTGTTAGAAGGCGAAAAGCTAACATATTTGAAATAACAGAGAAACAACTTAGCAGACTGTGTGACTGCGGCAACTTGAGTATAAAACTTGCACTTTATTGGCGACCGGTTTCGGTTTTACAACCTTTGTCAAGCCTGTGCTAACTCATTATGAGAGGTTGAAAAAGTTTCTACGATATATAAGTCAAATCTGCAAACGAACATTGGACAGGGGATATTGGGGGAAAAGTAGCCACTTTCCATTTGTCGAAGATAGATGAAATAAGAAGCAACTTCTTGCAGAACAGTGTCACTTTGTTCCGTATTTATAAGAAAAAACACGTAAATGCGGCCGGCTTGTTTTCGTACCTCATTTCTGTAGCAAAGCACGGTACTTCCCATTTCACTTCCTGATAGTCGACTCAGTTACTACTTTCTTTGGAAACTTTTTGGAAACCATTTTTATGCAATTTGATAACGTCACAGATAGTCAGTTGAGTATTTTTATTTCAAAGCTATGGTCATGTCAATGAAGAAAACGCAAAGTCAAACTGATGATATTTCTTAAAACAAGAGGAAAATAAATAGGTATAGCGTAGTTCGTATTTTTAGAAAACCTATGAAAACAAAGGGAAATAAAAAAATAGTTGATACTCAAAATGGAAATTTTCGAATCTTTAACTGAGAAAAAGAAATAACAAAACTTTGAGCTTTACAAAAGTGATATTAGATTTATAATGAAAATTGGCTGAATAATGATGTTGTCATTGTAATCTTGCCACAGTACCCATTATGTATTTTCCTTCTTCTTAACTTTGCTACAACCATTTTTGTAAACCGTGTGAAAGGAGCGGTCTAAAATTGTTGTTGTTGTTAATGTTATTGATTTACTTAGTGAAACAACCAGGCTTATAATGCTCAATCCAGTTGGAAGCGATCAAACTGATTAGTGTTCCGCTCGATTGCTGGTCATTTTTTGACTTCCTGCCGTCCGCACTCCACTGATGGAGTCAGAGTGCTTTTCGACCATTATGTGAAACTAGGTCTGTGAATGGTAAAGCAATATTTTGTTGGCTATGATTGGCTAAATGGGTAGTTCTTTTGTTTACCTTCTACCTAACACATTGGCACATTGGATTATCCACAACAAAGCGATAAGAAGGCTTCAAAAGACCCGGATAGTTTCAAAACCAACGCGCATCTACTGATGAGAAAGGATAGGACTAAAAAATATCGAGGTCTTTTAAATATTTGAAGGCATATTGGCCAATCCCTTTCCTTTTTATGACCTTGGTAGGTACGTGGAGAAAAAGCTGGATGTAAGAGGAAAACAAAGCTTTTGTTCTTTGAGAGTTGGAGCCGGAGAATTGTCTGCAAGAAGTTAAAACTACTGACGCCTTGGAAGAGCCGGAAGGTTACAGTAAATTGACAACTTAAACCGCAAAAGGAAAATGAAACTTTTCATTGTTTGGATGTTACTTACACCTTCTATTCTACAACCGCAAAATCGGTTTTTTGTGTTCTTATACTGTTTTCAAGTCTTAGTCTATGCATGAAAGCGGAAAAATTCCATATGAATAAAATTATATTCATCATCGCGTGTGGGCGAAAACTGCTTACTTTGCATGCTTATTGTGCTTCATAGTATTTATTCAATATTTGGGAGTTGTCAGTTTTGGCCACCCAGGAAACGGACACTCAGCAGTTTTTTTTTTTGTTGACTGTAGTGGCAAAACTTTAATAGACATAATGCATGAGAAAAATACTGAATAAGCATATTCAGAATTGTAACAGTCACCATTTTATTGCCTGAGCAAATGACTAAATAAGCATGTTCATTGAGTGGCACCGTTTAATTGCATGATATTAACATTTCTTACATTACCTCATCACTTGTATTAAAATCAAGAGATATCGCTTCTTAGCATGGAACTCAGTGATCAGTTCCCTGCCTCATTTTTTCCCCTCTTCTTCAGGCACTAATTGGTATACAGAGTAAATTTTACAGCATTTAATGTATGTAGACGGCGACTTTTCACTGCTTGTCTAGGGGTTGTGAAAAGAAAATGAAACAACCGGTCGGGTCAACTGCATACTAGTCACGACAGAAACTGAAAACAGTTAGTTGTTAGTTTAACGGGTTGATGTATTTTCGCAGATCAAGCTATGAATTATTCATTTTTTTGTTTCTTTTAAAAGCTGAATTTACCTCCATTGTCAGGCGACTTTAGTTTGTTGCTGTTCACCAAAAGCAAATAGAGTGCAACTCTATTATCTCCTTAAAATAGGACGTTTGCATAAGCATCCGGGAAACGCTAGATTTGCTCTCTGCCCTGGCCTTGTACCTGTCACTGAAATTAATAAGTGAGGTACTCTAGCAGTTCGGTGAAAAACAAACTTACCGAAGAAAAGAAAAACTAAGCAGTTTTGTAAAGGCAGCAGTTGCACCAAAGGAAATCTGTTCCTCATGAGTCAGGGGTTCAGGAACCTAAAACTGGCTGTATCCTTAAACTGAACTGCGGTTTGCTAAGAAATACCATCAAAGTTATGGAAAAGGTATTCTCTTTAGTTTGTAACATGTTTCTTGTTTTTCAACCGTTGCCTTTCTGCAAGTTTTGGTAAAAACAAATTAAACTAACTTTTTATGGAAGTATAGCTTTAAAACTGGTATCAACCAAAAAATGGGCCAGTCGGTTTTTCTTACGGAATATCTGAATAAGTATGATTACTAAGTTCAACATTGTAGCACAACTGAAAGTCACAGAAGCAGGAAAATATCGTATAACAGATTATAATAGTGAAAAACGAACCTATAGCAACGCTTGACTAGCGAAATAAATCGCAGGGAACGTATCCGGAAAGACCGAGCGCGCTCATTGGCTAGTCTCAGTTTATAGTTGCAACTGCTCATTATTTAAAGCAGTGCAGTAAAATAACTGTTGTAAGAGAGCTCTTGATCTGTCAGCTTCTAGTTCAGTATAAAAGTGAAAAAGAAAAATCTCTTTGATTCTTATCTCGTAGAAGAGAGTAGAAAGATGACACCGAGTAAAAGTGCTGTTCATCTGTGGGAATTTCTCCTTGAATTGCTGGCGGACGAGAGTTGTTCATCCCTCATTCACTGGACAAAGAAAGAGGAGAGAGAATTTAAGCTCAAAAACCAAGAAGAAGTTGCGAGGCGCTGGGGAAATTTAAAACAGAGACCAGGGATGAACTATGATAAACTCAGCCGCGCGCTGAGATATTACTACCAGAAGAACATTATAAGAAAGGTGAGGGGCACAAAGCCATGAAAGAAATTCAGTCAGTATTCCATCTCATACATACAGGCACTGATAAGCTTCGAGGTTTGTTAAAACTTAATGTCTCGAAAACTCTTAGCTGCCGCTTCAGTAGGAAGAAACTTTGTGTAACTTAAATTTCCTATAAACTTTCTAAGTGTCCAGTTGTACTCTGTAGTTGTTTATTGAACAAGTCATTATACAAATATTGTATATTGACATCGTTTTCACTGACAACCTACTAAAATTGCAAAGATGAAAAAGGCAACTCAAATTTTGAAACTTAATGATGCCAACTTTTTCTTGCATATGCTATTGCTAAACTAAATTAGTTGTTAAAGACCTACAAAACTCGCAGATGTTGTTGTGCCAAGACCAAGGTTTTGCCACTGGCCTAGTCCCTTAAATATTGCTTCTAAATATATAAATTACAACAATAACAATAACAATTTAGACAGAACTTTAGTTCCTGTCGAAATGAGTTGGAGATATATTGAGTAGCACAATGGCTAACACTTTGTCAATAATGGTGACAAGGCATTTTTTTAAATGATGCAGTGATTGTTCTTGATCTCAGAACAACTTAGATTGTTTTTGAAGTTGTTTTAGGTGTTCTGTCGTTGGTCTATCAACTTGTAAGCTTAGCTAAGGGTTTCAAAATGTAGGCAATAGAGAGTAAAATTAATGATGTCATTTGCTTTCAAGAGAACAAAATTTAAGAACTCGTGTGAGTGTCGCTGCTTTTGTTAACATAGCTCTATCTTGTACACTATCGTTTCTCTGTGGTTATGGAATTATTGGCGATACATTCTTTAACTTACGATATTTATTCCTTAAGCGGCACTATTTCTTTCTCTTTGATACGCCTTATTTTAGACCCTAAAAGGTCAATTCTAAAACTAAAAGTGATTAGTATAAAAACATCTTAGTTTACAAATACAGGACTTCAGTACTGGTGTAAACGACAAAAATTAAACTTGGAACTCAGAAGAATGTCAAGTACACACACGTTTCAATTGAATTCTGGAAGGTCAAAGGTCTTTCTTCATCCGGTCCACAGGTTCCGCATTCTCGTTTTGCAACTGTTTAGCTCACCGGAACTGGTAAAACTTTATCAATAAAAACGTTTTTTTTTTAACATTTGTTTGTTTCCTTGAACTGAGATAACATTTTGAATACGACAGTTTGTCTACTCGTGGAAGTCTTTCTTGGGTTTCAAAATCAAAGTTCATTAAAAAGCTCTATCCTAGTTGCTCGCCGTATTTTAACTCGCCGGAACAGGGAATACTTTGTCAGTAAAACTTATTTCATTTATTATTTATTGACCTTGCTTTTTGAATACGACAGTTTCTCTATACAATAGCATGTAGCTTCTCCTGGCCGTTTCAAAATTCGTTAAAAATCTTTATAAATCTTTCTTAGACTGCCAACCAAATCTCAATTAAAATAGTCATTAGTTGGGTTATTTCACAGAAGCTATGACGCGTTTGTGATGTTTTGGGTTTTTAGTTTTGATCTTATATTTGTTCACGATTTTTTTTGAAAAAAGTAACCTTTACGTGCACACATTCATCAACTTTCAACAACAGTACTTAAAATAACGCAGCAACATTTTTAAGTTCAGAATTACATAATCTGATGTAAATAAAAGAAGAAACTCGGAATATTTAGTAGAATTAAACCTATTTCAACTAATCACGATAGAAATTTGGCCAAATACAGAATGGTTGTGTGCTTGATGTGTTTGCCTGTGAACTTTATAACACATTACGTATAGACTGGAATCTTTAAAATCCAATTTTTCCTTCAATTTTTTCCGTATGAACGGGAAATAAAGCTCTCACCAAATAATCTCAGCTAAATACTGCGCTGCATGAGTTTGCACGCGAAGACATTCAGGGATCATTCCGGCATCTAATTTTTACTTATTTACCAAAATATAAAAAGATGTATCCCACTAGAATTAACGGTACTGCATACTATAATTAAAAACTGTAACTGCTTGTTTAAATCAAATATGAAAGTGCACTTCTCTTTCGTGATACTTTTGAAACGGTGCTCTTTTTGATGGCACTTTCAAGACGTCTTGTAAAAGATGCTTTTTTCCTAATCTCAACCCCAGTTATTTTCCTAATTTGTTCTTAGATTTTGGTTTTCTTTAGCCTGGGCATTCTTTAAAAAGGTTCTCATACAAGGAGTTTTCTTTCTCACCCACAAAGCCTTACACTATCTCTCTTGTTTTTTTTTACCCAGTATTTGAACTGTTTTCATAAGAATCATCTTTGTAGGAAGTCAGTGTGGATCGTCCCTTCAATACACTACCTAAGCAACAATGCAAAATGTCATAAAATATCTAGTTGTTTTTTAGCTGGCTTGGACATCTACTAAATTTGGTATCCATGACATCGACATAGTAAGTGTGATAGTCTTGAAAATTCTGATCAGTCTTAACTTTCCCTGTTAGCTTGCTGTTTTGCCCGATTTCCTAACTTGTTGTAGACCTTCCTTGCTTTTCCTAACCTTTCTTTGATGTCTACTTCTGCAACTGCCAACATGGTTCAATCTGACAATTGTACCCAGGTAAACGAGCTCTATACATCATTTCTTTGGTTTTTCTTAATTCGATCTTTTTATTACTGGCAGCGTTCAACTTGAGCAACAAAATTTTGTCGGTACTGACTTTAAGGCCAGTTATTACTGTTGAATTT
>JAOBRG010342936.1:0-10756 GCA_027574985.1 Umimayanthus nakama | reverse complement strand
GGTAGTAGGTGAGTGACGCTATTTAGGTGTACATGAGCAATAAGGACACTCTGTTCCATGCAACACATGAAGAGAGAGTCAGAGCACTTGGTATTAGTTGAGTGACACTATTCGGGTGTACATGGGCCATAAGGACGCTCTTTTCCATGCCACACAAGAAGAAAGCAACAATAGGTGGAAATTGGTAACTGTACATGCAGCATGTATTAGCAAGTTTAATGCTTGAGCCGATCGACTTGTGTTGCATTTTTATAATTATTTTTCTACTGACCTCCAAGATGTTGTCATACAGTTTCACACAGATTGCCACATTTTGTTCGTTTTCTTTCCATTTTTGGATTTTGGTGTGATGAAACATTGCTCTTGCTGCACAGTTTCTGTAGATGTCTTCCCCAAACTTTCGGGGTCATATTCGGTATACCAACTGAAGTGCCTTCATTTATTGTTTTATAGTGACAGTATATTGTTGTGTTCTATGTGTTCTTGGTATATCATACACAGCCCACATTTTTGATGTTAACAAAAAAGAAAGGAAAGTAAAAGTCAATTTGGATCGAGGTCACGTTTTTATTTCCTTCTAATGATTTACAGGAAATTAGATAAGTGAGTGTTTGAACAGTGAGTGAGTCAGATTCGCATTGTACCAATTAGTTCGCAGCTTTTACGATAGCAATCAATGTTCTTAAAATCTTTACGCAGAGGGACAGTCTTGGGTCAAATTGTCGCAAGTGCTGTTTACATTTACACTTGTATAATTATTTTCACAGAATCCACATAAAAAGGACGATCGTTGTAGTACAGTCTACCATTCCAACAGTAATCCATTTCTAACAATGCTTTGTTAATTTTCTTTACGTAACCAATCGCTCTAGAGTGGCTTGCCTCAGTGCACAACTCCAAGAAATGAACAAGGAAGTGATGTCAAAACAAGAAAACCTAAGCAAGGCTACTCGCGCACTCGACTGCCGTTCCACGCGAGTCGAGGAATACACTGTTCAGATTCTAGACGTGTTGGAGAACATGCAACCCTTGGCACCTGCTCTCTACGATCCAGAAGATGAAACGGTGGCTGACACGTGCCCCAGTACTGCGCTGCCTCAGACTGGTGCCAACGACTCCCGCTCCAGCCCTTGGGTGTTTCCTGCTCCAGGTTCAGGTAGCGTCAAACCCTACAGGATGATGAGTGTGCCCGCGCATGTGCACCAAAGGCAGTTGTCACGTCAGTTGTCTCAAAATCTGACTGAATGTTCGGAAGCAGCATTGTACCCAGCCTATTTTAGGAGAAAATTTCCCCAATACCGAACTCAAAGGCAAGCACATTGCAAGTTTGTTCTTAACTTTTTTTAAAATTATCCTCCATATTTCTGTAAACTGTAACGTGTTGTGTTTGTAGAACTGAGCAAAGTAAACGAAATGCGACCTTGTGGTTATTCACAGCGTTGAACCAAAGGCCGACAGTACTCGGAGAGGAAGCATCATCAAGGCGGTCAAACGGTTTAGGAGGCATACAACCTCAGATGTGCTTGACGACACACCAGTACACGACATCAGTGACGTCACTGTTACCGAATCATCCACTGATGATCCCCAGAAAGATGGCAATAATCAGCCATCCCCTGATGCTGTGGCGCATTTACGTAAAAGGGGTGCATCAGATCCCGTAGGGACTGGTAAGAAAAGGTTCCGTTCGGACGCTATTTACGGAGAACACGCCCTGAGGCTTCTCCTTTACGTTAAATTTAGTTGCCGAGCATTACGTAGTTTGTTTCTTTGTACAAGAGCTTACTCTTTCCCACTCAAAGCATGTTACTTTAAATCGACTTCACAAACAGGATGTATATATAAAAGTTACTCTTCAAATACAATTTTTTTCAGTTAAACAAGTTAAGAATCTTAAAACATTAGTTGTCGCAAATGACCGATAATAGGTGAAGCTTTGGTATGCGTAGCTTGGAGTCATGTCAGGGAGTATGGAAAAAAGGTGTAAACTTGTTGTCATGTTTGCAGTTGTACAAACCAAACCTTACTCTTTTCTCATGCAGTTGCTCCTGGCTTTCTTAAGCGAACATGCTCCGGTAAACTAGATGTAGTTAGGTATGAAGGTGGCGGAGATAGAAGATGGTTCGTGATCACTAGTATCGTGTTTAATGGAGTCTCTCTTCTGTGATCAGGGTTAGACTCCGCTGGCCAGCAGTTACGAAACCAGAGATCAATGACTTTACCAACTCATCCCAAGCTCCCTTTGGAAAGTTCTTCGTGTCCAAAAGATGCGTACGAAAAAGCGCGAAACCTTGGGCTTCACGTGAGAGCGAGGCAGTCACCTTACCCCAAGTCTACAAAACAACGCTACCCTGTGCCAGATTTTCTCATCGACTGGCAGGTAACAAGTGCCCTCTCCTCTCGTGCTCATCTTTCTCAATATTAACCCAGTCTTACACCTTAAGAGGATATTTACAATCGAATGTTGATGCTCTCTTCAACATGACGACTACAGAAACTAAAAACGTCAACCCGTTTTGTTCACGGCGGTTTTAATTTAACTTTGCAGCGAAAACAGGAGAACTTTCTTAAAAACCACTTTGATGTGCAAACAAATTTGGTACAATGAAAAGGAGGTTCACCAACAACGTTTTGCGTAAAATGCAATCGAATGGTAAATATAGGGCGTACTTTGAGCCCTCTAAAGTTGCCATGGAAACAAACTAACAGGTTGGAAAACAAGAATTGACAAGCTAGAAGTTGTTGTATCACCAGCTAGCAAAACTTGTACTAATTTGTCATGATGTGCAAGAAAGCATTTGATAAAATTGATGGCTCAGAAAATTACAAAACAGGTGGGCGCCACCTTAAAATCAAATGTTATTCCTTTTTCAGATGCCATTCCCAGGTTACTGCCCTCCCGCGCATACTGATGAGGTTGTTTTGGCCGAGCCTGACTGGGCCGACTTAGACATTATAGAGTGAGTGTAATACAACAGCGTACTTATCCATGTGTCACATAGAAGCCTCGAAACTCAAAATGGAAACGCAAACATGCAAAGAATGATTTAGTTTTGCCATGCCATTTGTCTACATCTAAAATAAATGCTATGCTAACACCCTCCAGGGGATTTAAGTATAGGTTCGGGCGGAGTCATTCAGTTGTGAAAGTGGCTTTTCAGCGATCAAATCAAGTAGGTATAAATTGTCTAGATCAAATTTAATAATGCTCAGTTTAATTTACGGATAGGTCAGGGTGGAGAGTTCTATTCTGGTACAGTGCGGAGAAAGAAAGACAGTAATAGTTTTTATTTGGAGGGTGGTTTCGGTAGGCGTATTGTTAATGTCGATTTCGTCTAGGTTGTTGACTGCTTTGCCGGGTCAGTCGTGTTGCTGCACTTCTCTCTTCCAAGCTGACCTCTGCATCTATTGGAAGTACAAGGTGGTAACTGAATTCACTCTTGTAGACCTCTGTCACAAACCTAGCTGCTCTCTGCTCTCTCAAGGTAGAAAGCATTAGCTCAACTGCGCATTTCTAGAGCCAACAGAGCTGCTTTACCACAGCTCCGCAAATACCTTGGACAACTTGCGGTGTTAGCAAAGGACAGGGCAGTTTAGAAAGTGGGTGGATTTACCCTGTTTCTCGAACACAGGAGTGTCAATACCAAGATTCCATTTTGTGTCAAAGCCATTTTTATTGGCTGGAATGCCATCGTTATTTGCTACAATCGAAATGTCGAAATAGCTAATTTTGGGTTTTCTTCGTGTTTGCTTAGAGGACTCTCCCGTAGAAGAGAAATGATCTTTGTAATTAAACAAAGGAGATAATATGTCTTGTTAATATTTCATGATAAAGTAAGTCTTCCAAAAGATCCAGAGGTTGGTACAAACGTGTGTATCTGTAAGTGTGCTTGCATGGTGAACTACTTGTAAATAGATTAATTTATTATTTGAAGATTGTTCTACGTGTTCATTTCCTGCACAGTCCAGCATATCAAGACATCCGTTTAAATTTCAATGATCTGGATGGCCCTGTGGACAGACGAAGCTACATCGGGCAGTATGATGTCATCAATCGATTGCCAAGGTAAAGCGGAATCTTCAAAGAATCGTTTTTGTTAGATTTTGTAGCTAAAATCATTTATGACTTAAAGAGGGTCTCATACGGGGGTAGTGTGTCGAGATCCTTGTTTGATTCCGCACCACTGAGCAAAACCATTGCATTGCATGGCTATTACACAAGATGATGAAATATTCGCCTGAGATGGATAACTTGTGAATTCTCATAATCACACTCACTAGTAGAACAATTCGTCGGATGACTTGGTTATGCAATTTCTGATCACATTGGTTGAATAAGCCATCGGGCGATTTGTGCAGCTTGTGATCACCCTAGTCAAATAAACCTTCGGGTAATTTATGCGGTTTGTGAGATCACTGGTTAAATAAACCATCGGACGATTTATGCGGCTTCTGGTCACACTGGTCGAATAATCCTTCGGACAATTTATGCAGCTTGTGATCAAGCATGTCGAAAGATCCAAGAGACGACTTATCCGTTTCTTCTACAAGTTTGCTGTTAAAATATGTTTTTTAAAAATATAATTAACGATTCTTATCAGGGTTGCTACTATACACATTCCCAGTATAGACACAAATAGTCCTTTTGCAGCAACAGATCATATGGTATAAAATCCGCAAACGAATGTGAGTTTGATCCAATCCTGTATTGTGGGTTTTGTACCATGCAAGGTGCTGCTACAAAAGGCCTATTAACGACATTTAGCAGCCGAAATGGCGATAGCTCGGACGACGACTGCGGCTGAAAGTATACTTATTGTGTTCTTTTTTATTAACGTATTTTTCAGACTTTTATATCATTAAGTTGGACTGAAGTGGCACCAACAACTGTAAATTGCGACGCTCACTTTTTCTACAAATTTCAACAGTTATGCTTTTGATTTTGCAATATTTGCTCGACGATGGCTAGGTTGTAAATCTGGTGCATTTCCGTTTGGAACTTTTGCTTTGTGCTTTGCTCGTTACCGTCGCTGTGCCGGTTAGAGGTCCTATTAACAAGACTAACGGCAGAGCTCATTTAATTCTCAGAAACCCAAAGGGTAGGACTGGAATGTGTGGGCGTGGCCTTCTGGGTCGTTGGGGACCAAACCACGCAGCTGACCCCATCGTCACCAGGTACGGATTATCATGCTGTGTTTTATACTTGCACACGCGTCGCTGAAAACCACATCTCTAACGAGGGTTAAGTATCGTATTTACTTTTATGGGACGACAGTTTTATTCCCGATGAATATAAATGTGAATGGTAGGTGCCGTGCGCAAGTGTTCCTGAACTTTTATGGTGTTATTGTCGCCAGTATTATGATTATTACTGCCAATTGTTTGATAAGATAGTGTTATTATTACAAGTACAATTGTTGTTACTGTTGCTATTAAAACCATTGTTGTTGTCAAAATTACTGTTTTATTATAGTTGTTATTATTTTTGATGTTTTTGTTATTACCAAAATTATTATTGTGAATCTGCAAAAGAAAGAACGGATCTAAATAAGACGAGTCTATTTTTCGGCCCAGTAAAGCTACAACAGCTTATGTGGCCCCGATGCTTAATGTAAACTCCGAACTAACGAATAATCGCTGTGTTATTTAAAAACGTGACAATGAGCTTGGCTGAAGCTTATCTCATAATACACATTAAAGAAATCATGTGCTTTTCATAATGATCCAGCGAGCAGCACAGGACTTTGGCAAGTTGAATTTTTATCGAGTTTACGCTGTTTTTTTTGTTCCTAGTTTTGTGTTTCAGTGCTGCTGTGGTTGAAGACGTGTCTGTACATACGTCGCAACTCTTCTTCTCCTCCATCCAGTTCTCATTCAATCTTCTCCTCCTCCTCCTCCTCTTTCTTAATATTTGGTAGTTGATTTTAGTTATTTTATCACATCTGTCAAGTAATTGTGACGTTTATAAGCTTGAACTCACATGACTGACTCTTTAAGGTTTACGCACTTGACACACTGGCACAATAACAGTATGCATTTTTAATACATTAATTGAGATTTGAACCTCCAGATGGAAAATGACCAGTGAAGGAGAAGCACTGATGCGACTTGGTAAACCGGTTCTGGAGTTTGTAGCCATCGAGAGGAAGGACAACAAAGAGTGGGCGTTGCCTGGTGTAAGTTGCTACAACTTAGCTTAAGTGGTTATGGATGGGTTGCACGTGTACTGACAGTTGTCAATTTACTGTCCCAGGGCATAGTAAAAGGATATGGTGGTTTGTATGTTTACTTATAGTTTTGTGTCAATTGTCACGTGCCATGGTAGAAGGTAATGGTTGGCTGCAGGTGTACTGACTGCAAATCTGCAACCACAGGGCGTAGTAGATTGATTTGATGGTAGGGGGACTACAAATGTATCGAGACTGTCGTTCTACGATCACATGGCATGGTAGAAGATTATGGTGGGCTACAGGTACACCGAGACTCATTCTACGGTCACGGGGCATGGTGGAAGGTTATTGTGGGCTACAAGTGTACTGAGACTGTCATTCTGCTGTCACAGGGCATGGTAGAAGCGGGAGACACGGTTTCTAAGACACTAAAGAAAGAATTCTCTGAGGAGGCTTTGTGCTCTCAAGACGCAAGCTTTGAAGAAAGAGAAAGGATTTCCGAGCAACTCGAAGCATTTTTTTCGCGTGGACTGAAGGTACTTGTTCTTGATAAAGTTAGGTTATGGTTTAGTGCTAAAAAGACAAAGTACTTAGTTTTATTAATCAATGTTCAACACCTTTGACCACAACTGCACAAGGTGCCATTGTCTCTGTAAAACTCAAAAACAAACGCTTTTGTTTCTTTCGTGGCAGTAACCTCCCTTGATTTTTTTTTAATTTTTAAATTGATACTTTAAAATTACCTTCTGTCCGATTTTTTCAATACGAAACTCATAAAAACGATGTAAGAGTGAAGTTTGGCAGTTAGTGTAACAATCAGCTTTAGCTCTCTGACAGCTAGATGTTTAGTGTTGAAATTGGTTAGGGTACATTCGTTAGCCGGGCACGATTTCTGTTTTGAACAGATTTTAGTAAACGCTGTTTTATCCGAGTTTTAAGTTAAGACAAGTGAAGGCGTTGAAGCTCAGTATTATGATGGAGACGTGGGCGCTTTCTAGATATCTTGAAAGTTCTGTACATCTGCGAAGCAATGATTTTGCTGGTACACGCGCTCACTCGGATAAGTTAGCTATAGTTACAAACACAAATGCAAATATAAATATAAACATCAATGTAAGTGTAAATATAAGTATACGTATAAATATAAATGTAAGTATAAATATTAAAACAAATATAATTAGCATGTTCAAACTCGGTAACGTTGGTATTTCAAGCAATCCGACTGGTTCGCTATTCCTGACTAATTAACAATTAGTCACCGAAGGCGACGTGAATAACAGCGAATAGTCACAGAGCCTGAGGTGACTAATTGTTTTAGTAAAATTGCACTGGTGATTATTCGAGAAGACAAAACAAAAATAGCAAACTTTTTAAAAATATTATATTTTTCATTTAAAAAACACGCGCCTAAACATGCTTTGCGGCGACTCTTTGCGACATCTGTGACTGTGGCGAAAGATGTAAACAAACTTTCTTGTTTTAAAAATCACTGTTTCGCGAAAGCAAAATTTTGCTTAATTTACCAACCTACCTTTGAATAGCTTGACTCAAACTTTGAAGCATCGTTTGTCTTTTAAGGCACGGCATTTTCTATAAACTGCTCAATTTGTGACTCCGATACATCAACAAATCTGGCCGCCATTTTGAAAATTGCTATAATACCCAGCGGTGATAATAGCGTGTTGATCGAAATTCTCGACCAATCAGCGCACGTCATTTTCGATAGTCACCAGTGCAATTTTACTAATGGAAGTTGTTGACCTCCCGGGAGGTGAATAATGAAACAATGGCTGGTGTAAACTCTCGTTTTGCCGAAATGACCGAGAACGACGCCTTGCAAATGCAAGATATTACAATTCCTAACGATACAAAGAAAGCAAGAAAATTAGGAATGGAAGTTTTCAGAGATAAACAATGTTTTAACACACAATAAATTCAATTAATATGCTCACATGTCCAGTGCCTTCTATCCTGATCGCCAACTTCGCTGATGCTCTATTCCTTGAACAACAACCATCCTTCCACAGCTCCATTTCAAAGTACCATCCAAGTCAACTCAACTTTCATTGAACAAAGTGTCTCCATTCAAGAAAATTTGATTGTCTTTATCTCTCTTGAAAATGGCTGTGATTTCCAACACTGCAACAGCAAGTACATGGCATGATTTCCGGAGGAAACCTCACAAACTGTTCTTTCAATTTCTATTTCAAGTTAACTGAAACTGCCTTCACAGGACTACTTCAAAGTATTAAAGACTTAAACAACAGTTTTGTCCGGTCACCTCTAACAGACATTGTCGGGGATCGCTAATTTTTATGAAATCTTCAAAGCTCGTTTACAGAGCCGCCATCTTTGTGCTAACTGTAAGTTTCCTGCATAAATTGAGCGGGGAAATGAGGCAGCAAACTGTGCGGAGCGCATGCCCATTACTGTTGATACGTTGGGAGAAATTAAAAGAGAACAAATTGAAAGTTCTTGCTTACTTTTTTTGAATGTGTTGTGTTTGTCACCGAGTTTGTATATGCTAATACAACTATTCTCTTCAATCTCGGTGAATATTGGGTTTTAGAATATTTACCTCCATGCTTCGCATGTCGGTGAATATTCTGCCGCTATTCACCTCGATTTCAGAGAATAATTGTTAAATATAAATATAAGCACAAACATAAATATCAATGTAAATGTGAATGTAAAGATGTTGTTAAACCGGCACGATTCTCGCAAACACTCTTTCGAAATTTACACGAACAATAAATTCTCACTATGCTGTAACACTTTTGTTTCCTCAAGGTTTTGTTTAGTCGCAAAAATTGAAAAATAGTTTGCGAGGATTGCGAGATTACATGTAGTTTAGTCATACTGTAGAACTTGCCTTTAAAAACATTGACGGGCGCGTTTAATTGGGTTGTTTGGTTAAACTTCTACATTCAGGTCTATGTCGGTTATGTTGATGACCCGCGAAACACGGACAACGCCTGGATAGAAACTGCTGCCTTGAACTTCCATGATGAAAACGGGGAGACTCTCCGAAAAGTCGAGCTAAAGGTATAACGTGCATCGTGTATTATTAGATAAGCACACCTGCACTTTTCATCCATACGTCTCGATCTCACACTTAGGCCTGGTTTAGACATCGTGCTTTCACCGCACCGAACTCAATTATTTCGATTTGGTGCAGCAAAAGCACGTTGAAAGCTCGATGTCTAAATTGGCACATCGATTAAGTGCTGTGCCATAACCTGGCGTGGTAAACCCGAGCGAGCGGAATGGTAAAAGCGCGATTCCATTTACACAGCGTACCATCGCTACGCTCATCACCGAACTTAATCGTAAAATGATCAATTGGGTGCAGTTTCTAAATCGTAACCGTGCTTTGACCGTACCAGACACCGCGCCAAATGGAATTGTGTTCGGTGCGGTGAAAGTACGATGTCTAAACTAGGCCTTACATTCATATCAGTCTTGTTTATCTTTAAGCTCATACGCACACGCACTTCAAGTCTTGCTTCAAGTGAAGTACATTACCTTCATGATACACATAGAATCACTGAGGCCTAGTTTAGACATCGTGCTTTCACCGCACCGAACTCAGTTCTATTTGGCGCGGTGTCTGGCACGGTCAAAGCATGGTTGCCATTTAAACAGTGCACCCAACTGATTATCTTACGATGAAGCTTGGTAAATCTCGTTTTTACCGTACCGCACACTCAGGTTTACCGCGCCAAGTTCTGGCACAGTGCCAATTTAGACATCAAGCTTACATCGTGCTTTCACCGCGCCAAATCGAAATATTTGAGCTCGGTGCGGTTAAAGAAAGAAGTCTAAACTAGGCCTGAGAAGCAAACACAAAATGAAATAAAACAAAACAGAACAGAACAGAAAACATATTCACAGCTGATTTATGCAGCTAAGAAACCCTTTTCAGTTCTAAATACTATGGTTCCCAACAGATCGAGCAGGGGGTGGGGACCGGAGGGAGGGGGAGGGGGTTGTGAAGAGTTGAGAGCCCATGCGGGTAGCCCTAATCACTACTTACTATTAAAGTAGTTAAATTTAAGTGTTCGGTTACAGCATGTCAGGCTACTTTCGTGTTATGGCGCGAAGCAGTTCACATTGGGATATATTCTGGCAAAAGCGAATGTACACATTGCAAAATAAGCTGCCGAAGCAACCAACGGTTTTCAGCGGTCTTAGCAGCTAAAAAAGAGCAGCAGGTGCGTATTTGATTTGAAAATGCGAGTTGGTGTCCAAAATTTTTTTACACACTGGACCTGCGACAGTGGCAGCTATGGAGCCCAAAAAGGCCCATCTGGGTTTTTTCTTGCTTCTATTTGGCGTTTATCACCGTAAACGAGCGTATCAGTCATTTTTTGCCACTTACAATTCAATTCAATTCCATTCAATTTTTATTTTGACTTCGTAAATGTTTACATGATTGAGACACACCACTAGCCAGCAAATAGTAACGAACTAATCGAGGCAGGTCAGTGGTTACAGTTGATATACGTTTTTATTAAATACCAAGCACTGGATATTGAAATTCTTGCAATCTGATTGGCTCTCCACTCACGGTATAAATCCTGTAT
>JAOBRG010342925.1:0-14287 GCA_027574985.1 Umimayanthus nakama | reverse complement strand
AGGATAGCACATAGTTTTTTTTCTCTATGGATTTTTTCAATGGTAGAATTGAGGTAATCCATAAAGGAATCTAGGTTCCTATGTGGATGCCTATAAATGATACCACATATGAAGTTCTTATGTGATTAATTATCAATTTCAATCCAAAGACTTTCAAAGTTGGCATTGCTAAGCGATAGCTCAGACCGTTGGGTAAACTTAACAACAAACACACAGACGCTCCCCTCCCCCTCTTCTTACACAAATACACACACACAGAAAAATATATTTTAGTTGCAGGGTAAATAAGAAGAAGATTAGTGAGAGGTATGAAGAGGAATAAAAGGTTCAAAATTTTAGCTGATAAAGGGATTCTTGTCTATATTGGCTGATAAAGATAATTTTGGCTGATAAAAAATAAATCTCTTATCGAGGAGTACACACTCTCCCACCCACTCCAATCCCGAGTAGTCTGAACACCTCTAACATAACTATATAGAGAGTTACCTTTTTAGTAGTTGTTTTTCGTTTTCGTCTCAAAGAACGTTTCTCGATTGTGCTTTGTTCCGTCGCTGTTTGAGCTAGAACTGTAGGATAAAATAGAACTAATTTAATATTCATTTTAGTTTTAAAAATAGCGCTCTCAAGCTTACATAAATCCTTATTTTTTGAGGTTTTTCCGATTTTTTCAAGTCTGTTTTGTTGAGTACTCTTTGACGTGAAAACACTCAGATTGTATTTTGCTGTCTTTTATACTTAAAACTTCTTTGTATTGTAATATTCAGAAATATTATGTCTCATTGTTTCCAACCAGCTAATCTGACCCTGTGACGTCATCAGCAAAACTGTGTTTCATTAAGCCTGCTCTTAAACAGTCCGTTGGACTAAGAGTCAAATAATTTAAGGAATTCTGGAAAGAAGATTAGGTGTACTTTTAAACACTGAAGTGTAAAATAATAAATGTATAAAATGTATTTGTGTCATTCCTCGCAGTTGGGACCTATACGGTTTTGCAGACGTCCTCGCCCCTGATTGGCTATTTCCAGGGACTCTGATCAGCTGGCAGTGCAAGGTGTGTTTGTTGCTTGTTAAGCAATTGACATAACCATGATTTCACACCACTGAGCTGCATTGACAAGTCATCAAAAAGTTAAACAGTATTGTATGCAAGTTTCAATCTATAGACGTTAGTATCTTTTTTATAAAGATTTTGAAATAGAAACTGAAAAAAACGTGTCGAGTCTTTGGCATAAACACTTCTTTACTATCCACGAATCAAACAAAGTGCGCGACACAAAAACCCGATTTAACGATATTAATATACTGCTCTCTTGGTGTATCGTTTTATCGGAGTTCGACTGTGTACGGTATTCATAAAATAAACTAAAGTACAATTATGTGCAAATTTATTGAAAGTTCTGCAAACAATTGAAGACACTAGTGCAAATTAAAACGATGTTAATGACCCCTGATCAATTTCCCAGTTCTCCCTTCAGTACTATATATTTTCATGTAGTTACATTGGGAGAATTTATCTTTTCATGTAAAGTCACTTACATCGTTTTTGCACTAGACTCTTCAATTCTTAAGGGTTAAAATTGGCAATTGGCAGGAAGGCTTGGCGGGAGGCCATTTGCAGCAGTGTTACCGGCAGACAGAAGATTCGAACTCGGCACAACCGGCCTCTTACGAGTCAGCGCTTTAAACCGCTCGGCAATGCTTTCATCCTTCGTGCTTGTAAAATCATCATCAAGAATAACAAATACAACAACGACGATCGGAACATGGTTCAGTTTTCAACTGCAATACACCAGCTTTGCATTCGCACCAAACTTGAATGACATTCATGTCGAAATAACTTTTCAAACACAAAGGCAGTTTGAAAAAATATAAGCCTAGTGGTTTCTTTTCGAACTGCCTTGCCATTATCTTATTTACAGATTTACAATATTCTCCAGTTTAGAATACTTATATTTCGTTAATGGCTGCACACTTATTTCTTCCTCAATTGATTGTAATTTGTTAGTATATTGTTATATAATATTATGTTTAAGTCTACGATTATTAAATTGAAGTAATTTCTGTAAATAGTAAGAAATGGTGAAAATAAAATATGTATGTATGTACTATCAAAACCTGGGTACCAGAGAGAACTCGCTAGCTAAATCCGAGCGGCCCTTCGGATCTCCCGCTCGTTTTTACCGGCTCTTAGCAAGCAACTTTGCTTCTAGTTCCCAAGGTATACGCTTGTTCACTTAATAAAAGATCAACTTTGTTAAGATTAGAGTTTTGCACTTAATTATAATGGGAAAACCTATGTATTTTACTTGTAACCGTCATCAGGTGTTGCAACGTCTTCAATGTTAGATTGTTGTTTCATAGATACCTGGACAAGTTAACGACGATGATGGTGTAGTTTGAGCTAAAGATCATGATCTTCTTCAAATATTAAAACATCCTTGCTGAATATCTTTGAATATGTTTGCCCGTGTATTGTAAGTTTGCCAGTACGTTGAAGGGTAAAAAAAGCAAATGGTGATCTTTCTTAAGATACACATAACAAAGCAAAACGAGAAAGTAGGGAAAATGTCAAGTCCGAGATGGCAACCATGATGTTGGACTGGCTCCTAATTAATGGCTGATTATTGCCACGGGAATATTTTCAGCCCATATGCAACTTTTTGCAGCAGCATCTAGGTTTATTCTTCTAATAGTCAATAACTAAGCAAAGAATTAAATGCATCTCAACTAATACAAAAGACCAACCTAAATTTTAAATGTCGGCTAAATTCTGATACCTTTTTTGCACTGGTAAAATTCCACCCTCATGGAAATACGTCCATACCAGCTGGTTGGATGGATGCGCACACGATCAGATGTTATATGAGGCACCAAAACATTTACGACAACTGTGTTCCTATCTTGGTTGCCTGATAAATCCTAAAGTAAAGTAATAATAAAATCAGAAAAATTAATTATAATCATAAATGATTATTAAACCGCATACAACAACAACAGTAGCAAGCATTAGCGGTTCTTGAACAATACCACTTGAATGTATAAGAGTACTCAAAACTAAACATCTAAACAATGCTTGATTGTGACATCTTTTTGGTTGAAAAGGTAATAAACTAAAGTGTTCTCTGCTTACTGACCTCTGAATAAAGCATCGACACTAATATCAGGGATAAACTGACTCTGGGTTTTTCGAAACGTCAGTCGCAACCAACAGTAGCCCTTCTTAGGATTACACTAATCCGGAATATCAACCAGCAACAAACACTGGCTCACCTGGTAATAACCAACTACAGTTCTTTCACGGAACTATGCCAATCCGGTCAATCAACCAACTACAAACATAATCTTTAATATTTAGACACATTAAAAGTGTTATATAACAAACGTGTCCAGAATATGCTCCTTATACCTTTTAAATCTCTTTACTTTGAAAATTATCCTAAGTACTTGAAGGACTTGTTTGTTTTACGTTCAAAAACTTATTCTCTTTAATCTCTTCCTAAACCAGATATAACTGCTTATGACCTTCAGTCCTTCAGACACCTAGCTACTAAATCTTGGAACTGACTCTACCTGATTCTTGTAGATCTGTGATTAACTTCAACAAATTCAGAAATCTAATCTGTAGCTACAATTTTTCTGATAATATCTAGCTATTTTATTAAGATTCACAATGTACATACTTCTTTAAAAATGTTATCTAATTATTTGTGTGTTTTTGTCATATATGTATATATCTTTTGTATTGTATCCTCGAAAATATTAGCTACATTCACAGCTACCCTGTAAATTTGAGTAAAAATAAAATTTAATATGTATGTATCTATGTACGTAAATCAATTCCGTGGTTAATTCCAACATAGTCATCTTTTTTACCTTTCCTTGGCTGTACGGAATAAACTTGCTGCCGTCTTGTAACACACTGAATGACACACTGTATGTTTTTACCCATTCCTCTTTGTCCTCTCGACCCTGAGTTGCTAAGCGAGTTACGGTGACCACGTGATTGAAGTTCACTTGCAGCCACTGATGGGAGTCGTGATACAAGGGGGACCAGGCTCCTCTGAGCCTGCCATCTCTCTTTAGATTCAACCTCGCTCTCCAAGCAGAGTAAAAATAGTTCTTTCTGTTTGATGACGTAACTTGCGAGTTAAAGATTTCGCCATTCTCCATTCCCAGAGGTTGCACGCAGGCTGTTAGAAAAATATCAAGGCTGTTTTAGAGTTTGTTACTATAAGTTACAATGACCAAAAAAGGAAATTATTGTGAAAGTGATTATATAACTAAAAACAACATTAACAACGACAGTCATAAAACCAATGAGAATGAGACCGACAAAAACATTTTAAAATAACTATATTACCAATTGTTCAAGTTACAAAATAGATGGTGAAAAAAATACTGTCATGGCGTGATGATAGTAAGAATGATAATATAGTTTAAAGTAGTAATGACAAAATAGAAAATGATAAAAGTAAAAACATATGAATGATCAAGGTATAAAACTACAGGAAGTAACTTAAAATCGCATTACAACACATAACAAAACATAACACAACACAACACAACACAGCACAGCACAACATAACACAACATAACATACTCATAACATGATATGACGTGACGTGACGCAACACAACCCAACACAACACAACACAACATAACATAACATAACTAACAAAATATATCATAAAAAACATAACATAACATAACACGACACAACGCACGACCACACAAGACAAATCAAGACAACACAACAAAACACAAAAAATAGTATTGTATTTCCAAGTGATGCAAATGAAACTTACTTCTAGCACAGCTTGAAAACTTATAAAGTTGCACTCTCATCGCAGCTGCACCCGTGTGGGTCTTGGGATATACACGGAAATATTGAGCCCTCAATCCATTGGGAAACACATTTATCACAACAGAGTTCCTATCTTGATTGCCAGTGAAAACCTGTTGAATACGAAGTCGAGTTACTTCATTGTGGTGATCTTTGACAAGAATTTTTTTTAGTTCAGGTTTTCCACAGTAAAGGATATTTACACTTGATGAAGAGATGGCTCACTATACACAAATAGAATTATGGTTATAGATGGGTTTATCTTTAAAAAACATAAAAACCAAAAAAATTAAATTGCGTACAAACAAAGTTTGTACCGTTCAACGAAAATATCTTTACGCTTAGCTTAGTAGTAATAACTTGTACGTAAATATTGTTTAGTTGGCAAATGATGTTCCAATTCCTACAGTGTAAGTTTATTTCATACTTTTGAAGACATACCGCATACCATTTTTTTTTACCAGTGAAGAGAAGTAGAAGGAAGAAATGATATCCGTCCTCCTGAACCCGGAAAAACGTCAGGTCCTATTTTTTTTACCGGAATTTGCTATTTCCGACGTTTGATTCCTTATTGATTGTCATCAGTGTCTACAATTTGATAGTTTTTGATAGTCCGGTAAAAAAAGTGAAAAGTAAAACCTGTTTCAACTGATAAAACAAATCACATTTAGAGAATATTTCCTTCAGGTAATTTCACAATTACTTTGCAAAACTTAATGTGTTCCTGCCATTCAAAAAGGATTGAACAGCACCACATCTAGAATTAGCAATGCCAGTTCGGAGATTTTGACATGTTAAAACACGTTTTATACTATTTTGGTACCTTCTCGTTCAAACACAACACTCACAACAGAAATAGATGTTATCAAAACCCATTAATGACGTCAATTGCCAATCCTTCAGAAGATTTGTTCTTTCTTCGTATCTATTGGTCCAGATCGCGTCCGCTTAAATTATATATTTTATTCTATTTTTTACTAATGCTGACAACTTCGTTATAAAACTCAAAACAATCTGTCTTTCTATATTTAGCTGTTGAGTTCTAAGAAAAGACCAACAAGCCATGCAAAATCCCTGCAGTACAAGAAGCATCGAAAGAAAGCGGGTTATTCATTTTCGAGACGTTCAAGATTGTTCTATTTTTATCCCGTGATAACATTTGCATCGAAAGCCTTTTGTAGAACAACTGAGCAGTGCATAAGCCCATAGAGATTTACAGTGTTGAATTATCATACCAAACTTTTCAAGAGCGACATTAGTTATATCTTACCTTGTTTTCATAAAATGTAAAGGTATCCCCGTCGACGCTAAAGGATACGCTGAAGGTGTTAACCCATTCATCAGCATCGTAACGTCCACGAGTTCCTACTTGAGTGATGTTCTCAATAGCGTTCAGTTTTATCTGAAGCCACGGATTTGAGTCGTTTTCATTTGGTTTCCAAGCACCATGAGAGCTAAATCTGCTATTTTTAGCTTTAAAGTACTCATCGTAGTGGCTAGACGATGAAAACGCAGAGCTAAGAATATCTTGGGTGTCCAGTATTACAGGCGAAGAGCAGGTTATAGACGCTTCACTGGAGGCTGGTACAGCAAAATATATCAGTATCTGTTAACATGCGAGCTATTGTTTTCTTTGTTACATGTTAGACTTTAATACAATCATGGGTACGTGTTTCTATGTATATAACATAATATACTTTGTCGGGTTTTGCATGCACGCAAATGGAAGCCGCCATGATATCGAAACAGAATAATATCACGTCATTGCAAGAGGTAAAAAAGAAACAACTTCGATTTAGGGAATCCAATGCCAAATGTTCTTAGTATTCAGAACTAAAATAAAGTTATTGCATGTGCACTTTTAGCTTTATGTTCTTTTCACGAAAAAACTACCTAGTTAAATGTTATTGAGTGTTCAGATGTTTAGGTTATAGTCTTTGTTTCCATTATTAGTGCTGACAAGATCATAGAGTTTTTATTCCTTGGTTTTGTGTCAAAATAATTAAGACTGCAGTCTTCTAGAGCAAGTAAAATGTTTACCTATGAACTGCCAAATGAAGCGACGCCTTCTAAATGATCCTTTGCAACATCTCACCCTTGCATATAACACATAAAATTAGTAAACCTACCTGTGACAGACAAGCTTGGTGTGAAAAACAGTGACACAAATATCTGTAAGAACAGCTTGAATATCGCCATGACCGAGTGTGTAAGCTCCTGCTTGTAAGTGTGCCTATGATCCTTCTCTGTTTGTCTTTTTCCTCAAGTAAATGCGCACTTAGATCGAAATAATAGCAGTAGTTCTAGTAAACACTAAACTTTGAAGTAAACATTCACTGTCAACATGCCATCATTACTTTAAATTCTAATTGTGCTTCTGATGTCTTCTTTGTCCCCCACAAAAAGCACTGGACTACAACCATAAACAGATAAAAGAATTTTGTTATATTGCTTCCTTGAAACTGATCTCATAAGTATTACTCCCTTAAAACTAAATGTTCTAGCGAGCGCTTTCTTCACTTTTGAATCGTAATAGCATTCAACACTAATAGTGCGTGGTGACTAATTACTCGTGAAATTTGAACACGTCTGTTTGAATTGCGTCGTCTACCATCACTGAGTTAAAGTTCTCGTTTTTGTCAAATGGCCCGCGGTGATTTTTTGCTCACCCATATTTCGCACACACGAAACAATACACTATGTAGCTGTCTGCCTCGTTTGTTGACAAAAGTGCACTCCGCCGACAACACTTATTGTATTGGGGGAGGCGAAGGTGCAATAGACAAAGAGAATTGAACAATAGCAACCCACTGTATTGGTCAAGAAGGTTCTTTATATAGACTTGCCTAATCTTTAGGGCCTGATATGAAGCTTCTTGAGAACCATTAAAGGAAGTGTGACAACGCTCCGACTTAATGGAGCTAATCATAAGGTTAGTGACAATATAGGCTGCCCTTATATGCAATGTTTGAACATTTATCTCCAAGATGGTTTGTTTAAGTTATCATAACAATTGAATTTTTTCCGTGCTTACGACATAAGATTTATCTAATGTTCAGTTGCAAAGCTCTCTTGGAACAAAAATATTCTAAATTTTTTAAAAGTTCTTAGATCAGTTTATCAGCATTTTGAACTGTCGCCTTTAACGGCACTGAAACAATAAATAGTATTCATGCAGAAAAATGGAACCTCTCGGTATTTTTGCTGGCCGACCAACTTTGCGAATACAAGTGAAACATTGTTCATGATGTGTAGTATTGATTGATATTTTGCGACTCGTGCTAGTAGAAGTGTTAGCCACACTTCACACTAAACATATCTAATGAGATTGATAAGCCTTCTTTTAGCAGATTTAGCATCCCCGAACATGTAGAAGTTCCTGGTAGTTCGATAGGTTTAGAGCGGCTTCCATTTGATGAAAGGTTACCAAGCTTCCATGAAACCTAGGAAAAGGTTGTCCACACAGAGAATAGGAAATAAAAAAAACTTGCTAAAAAGTTTTTTTCTTATGATATTTATTTCCACTTCTTTAACTAGCGTATTCTTCGTATATTAACTAAAAAAACCCTGGAATTACGATGAAAAATGCATGTGCTTTAGCAGCAAACTAACATATTCTGTACAAAAACGGTTATACTCAAATAATTGCCTTTCAAACGCTGGTTGCAACACATTTGGCGGTTCATTGGCTTAAAAGCTGTCACCTCATTATTGTATAACCTTCTTTTTTAAAACGCATATTTTTTTTTTGTTAGATATAATTATAAAAATAATCCGACTAAGTTCAAAATTTGATTGGCCACGACCGGACCCACCTGACCCGTTCTGCAGGGCCATATTTTTTGATTATTATATACCTCTTTAAGTAATACTATCCGAGTGCGAGGTCCGTACGGCAAGTTTTGGACCGAGATTTTTCCTTCCCGTTTATGGCACAAGCGCGAAGCGCGAGGGCAATGAAAACAGGAAGGAAAAAACGATGATCCATAACTGCCGTACGGACTGAGCAAACGAGGCTAATAAGATGTTTATTATATGGCTTTGTTGATTGTTCTGGTTTTGAAAAGAGCTAGCGTTCCGTACGGCTACTTATGGACCTGGAATTGATCAATCACAGCACGCGAAGTCATTCAGCCATATAATATTGTATGTTATAACTATCGGTTATTTTCATATTTCTTTATCATTTATTAAATATCAATGAATTTTAGAAGTTATTGACGATTTTACCTTTTCTCCCCATACCGCCACTATTGCTAATCATTGTTCTGCGCATGACTGTGGAAGTTTCTTATATCTCATTGAAGCAATGTTTTTATGAGACAATATAACAAGTTAAACCCTGAGTTTTACCGAAAATCGTGAGACATCACACCTAGTAAAAAAATCTAAATATTACCCTAGTTTTCTCTATTGTTTTTCTTTTTCATAGGGAATGAAAAATGATTTCTTTTTACCTATTTGACACCTGCAAGAGCAGCTTCATTGTTTTTAACCTTTATGATATGTTTTTGCTGATGTCCTTTCAGCACTCACTTTCTCTCCGGGTTTACTTTGCATGAGTGTTTGTCTGTATCGTTTTCGGAAGAACGTTTGAGAGCACTGTAGGAAGGCGAGGTGTCTTTTTTAGGTGCTAACTCTTCGTTTATCATTATTAACACATCATACATAGGTGAAGACAACGCAAGATTATCTTGTAAACTGCTACTGTTTTTTGGGTTGGCAGCTGGGGTTTCATAAACCGCATTCGGATCTGGTCCTTCAAGGATTTCATAGTCTGGCTCATGCTTAGAGAACGTCTTGTTCTGTTGCTTGGAATTGGCCGGGTCTGATGTCAAAGAATAACTTGTAGTTCCTTTAGCTTTCTTTGTGTCTCCTTGTTTGAATTCCTTATTGCATCCAGAGGTAGCCTTTTGTGCACTGATGTTCTGAGTAAATTGCCTTGAAGTTGAATACAAGGGATTTTGTTCTACCAGCTGTCCTGGATTGTTGTCACAGTACCTAACATTTTTCTTTGCCTTATGACTTTCCAGATGGGGATACGAAGGGACAGTGTTGTCTTCGTGTATTGGAACTGTAGGTGAGCAATAATAGTTTAGTTTGCATGGTAAACTTGGAACACTTATCCCAAATTTTTACGTCACTTACATAATTATTGTAACATTTTCTGCAATGAAAAAGAAATTGGTTCAGTTGACTGAGATAACCTAACAGCTATAAACTGGTTTTGCAAGCTCAGACTTAAGCACTCGAAATTATAGTGTAACAACTTTTTTGGTAATTTTAGACAGTTTTGTCACGTTTTAGTTTTTAAAGCTAAACCGTATGAGGTTTGTGGTATAAAAAGCACGAGGTGGATATTTTTATCTAACCAACCACCCCTTCTGACTTGAGAAGGAACATTTTCCGCGACAAACTTGAAGTCTTCAGATGGTAATACTCAAAGTAATCAATCAAAAATTTAGTTGTTTTCTTGTGGAATTATTGATAGATTTGCTTGTTATTTATAAACTAACAAACAGATCTCGCTACGTTTTTACAATTATTATGTGAAATTCCAAGAAAGCTTCAAGCACAACGGCAGAAACTATTAACAAAGTCATTGGAGCTGCCAAACACTTCTTCAAAACCACCACATGTACATAAATACTTAAATTGCTCTCCAATACTAATAAGTAAGTTAGGAACAGTGTTTTTCTCAAAAAATGTACATTTTCTTTCATTTTCGACATTTATTTAAATGAAAGTTTTTTTTTTGTTTTTACATAGTGCTCTTTTAAACTAGCGTTTAGCTAAATTGATGTCCCTGGTAAAAGATTGTATGAGTAAATAAACGAAATAAAATAGTCCTTTCTTCAAATCAAATCATATTACAAGAAGATTTAAAATTTTCAGTTTTCAACTTTTCCCCCTTTTTACTCAGTTCTAATAAAAGAATGTGAGAGGAAAACAACCACAGAAAATAACCATAAAAACTTCTTACCCTCCACGATCCCACGAGAACTTTGCGATCTAAAAATAGACAAAAGAAAACTTTCCTTAAAGTTTAGACGTACGTTGGTAGAAAAAAAACTAAACTGCACACATTTTTTTCAAGTCAGCGGTGAGGGAGTGTTGATCTGATTGGTACATGACAACTAAAAAGACATAAAACGGATACATTGGGTTATTTCCAAACAAACAGTTAACAATACTAGTTAACAGCCCTGTCACACTACCGCGTATTGTACTGTGTATGCCAGCGTTTGAACATACGCAATTAATACGCTTTTCTCATACGCAAAAGTGTGACAGGCCTAAGCGAAGGAGTAACCGTTAATACGTTGGCAGTTGAGCACTTATATGACATACAGTATGTGTAATGTAATAGGTCTTGACTGAGAGGCGTCCAATTCGGTCTGTATCACGACGAGTGAGAAACAAAACTTCATAACAAGAATTCAATTATCCAATTTGTTTTCACTAGTAATGATTACAGCATTTTGCTGCTGTAAAATAACAGCAATTTACCATCCAATCAAGTTAAGGAAATTGCAGTTTTTCAGTGGTATAAATAAGGAAAGTTTAAATGCTATATAAACAACCCAAAGGATTTATAGCCTTCTTCAATAACGTGATCATTTGTTGCTCATTATCATCTAAACTACAAACGATAGTCTCTCTTTGGTCTTCTGTCTCAGTTGGTAAAACAGCATCCAACTATTTCGATATTATTTTGTTGAACAACCCTTCATCTAACAGGCCCGTAGCCGGGATTTTTTTTGCGGAAGGTGCGTACTTAAAGAACCGGAACCATATGATTAACGTTAGAATGAATCGCTATTCTAGTTTCGAAGACATACAGCGTACAGTGTCGAACCTACGACAAATAAACTCATTTTGTTCGGAACAACCTTTAACAGTACGGGAAACTTTGTCGAACGCCGAAGGTGCAAGGCGCTAGGGAGTCTGGGGACATGCCCCCTAAAATTTTTTAAATCTGAGAAGCATTAAAACGCCATTTCCAGCACTCTCACACCAATGGATGTGCCAAAAAGCATCCTAAATTTATTTTTGTTTAATTTTTTAACTTTACAAAATGATCGTTGTCATCAGCTGTACTTTTCAAAACTAATAATTAATGTCACACTACTTTTAATGCTCGCAAAATACGATACTTGTTCCTTAAGAAGGACCAAAAAGTGTGCAGTATAGCATTATCTTCTGCACATTTACGTTCCGCGAGTTTACAGTTTTGAAATGCTGAAAAGAAAGGAAGCCCACCGATCGAACAGGCCAATTTTGTTATGTGATTTTATTTTGTAGTTCTTGCATCATTCATCAAGACTGCAACTCGGAATTCACCTGGATGTCTAAGTTAAGCGGTCTGCTAATCTGCCGACAAATATCATGATGTTTTAACAAAAATTTATTTCTCTGCTCGTTGGATAATGAGGGCTGTTCTTTAAAATCAGGGATACTCGCGACTGAAGTCGAGTTGAGATTCTCAAATATAACCTGGAAACTCTCACCTAATTTGGAAAGGTTGGACACTCTGCATGGGTAAAAACCAAAAATTGAAGGTCTTTAAACTGCTGGAAATACATTGAAATTGTCAATCCTACCATTTTCACGTTATTTTTGTATCATTTTAAACATTTTACGGTTTCATCAGGTGGATTTTTTTGCCTCTTGAGGGAAGACGAGTTGCGTGCGCACCCATCCTGCCTACGTGCCTGACTTAAGGCACATCTAAACCACTCATAACATCATTCAGAAATAGCTAGTTAGCTTGAGTTAACGTCTCAATCACCTGCTACGTTTCCGCCGTTTTTGCATACACCAGATTGCTGCAAAAATAGAAGCGGAAAGCAGCAATGCGGCCGTTACAGCAGACCCAATGAGCACAGAAACATCGAGGCTGCCTTTAGGGTTGTCCTGTTGAACGATGATGGTGTTGTTTGGCCGGATGGTAGTCGACTGAATGGTAGTCGGTATTTTATCTTTTATATCCTATTTAAAAAAAAGCAAAGATATGTTTAGAAACATTTCAAAATACGATTAAAAAAGGAAACAGAAGTCAAGTTAAGTATAATACATGGTATAATCTAGGATTGCCGCAAGATTTACTTTTTTCTCTACAACTGTTCATTTTCTCTTATGTAATTTTTAATAGCTGAGAGAGGGAATACATACAACAAACTACTTCCGTTGCATTATTAGTCCTACTATCACTTTTTTAAAACATAGCCTGCAGTTAAAATGACTAATCAAGACTTCAAAAAAGACCACTTGTTAAAAACATCATATTTTAATATATCTCATATCCATTCAAATGTTGTTTGTTTATTTATTTGTTCAATCATTCATTCATTTATTTATTCAAATATATTCAGTAAGGCTTAACTCTTCGAACACGCTTTCTTTGTTTTTTCTTTCTTTTTTATGTTGAGGTTTGAGTTCTTTAACAATAGGATTTGGGGTTACTTTTATTGTCTTTTATCCAATGGGTTTTTTTGTTCGTAGAGTTAAAGACGACCCAATATATTTCATTTACTCCACTATGTTGATATATAATAAACAACAACAATAATAACAATAACAACAATCATCATAATAAAAACAATACAACAATAGTTATAATTATAATTATAGCAAAAAAATTAAAAATCTAGTCACTTAGAGGTAATTTAAATGTCATTATCATAGCCAGGGTATTTTATCAACTACAAAGGTGCTTTTCATAAAAGCCATGAGAATAACTGAATCTCCCCTTAGCCATGCACGTTGAGCAGAGTGAAATAGTTACTGAGGAACCGATTAGAATCTTGGAGTTGTCATGGACCCAATACCTAAAGCTCGATAGGCATGTGATCAAAGTATTCAAAGTTGTATGTTCCATCTTCGAAGCATTTCTAAGATACGCCGTGTCCTTACTACCGAAGCCTGCAAGTTACTGATACGTCAGGTTACTGCAACTCAATTCTCTATGACTGTAACCAATCTACCCTGCAACGTCTTCAACTTCTACAAAACTAAGCTGCATGCACGCCTTGTCTATAGGGATCCAAAGTTCTGTCATATAACTCCATATCTCAGAGACCTTTACGGGTTGCCTGTGCAAGCAAGAATTCAATTCAAACTACTATCTATTGTATTTAAATGCCTACATGAAAACGGTCCTCAACATCTGTCCGAGCTACTCTGTCGAAGAACGACGCGCCCTGGCCTAAGATCTGCTAACTCCTTCAAATTATACATCCAAGAACGCAATCAAGGGCGGAACGGAGCACGGCAGAACGTGCGTCTTCAATTTCAAGACCCAAACTGTGGAACCAACTTCCAGCTTCTATTCAGAACAGCTGTAGCATTGATGTTTTTAAACCAAGACTTATTAGAGAGAATAAGAAAGAGAAAGAGAGAGAAAGAGAGAGAGAGAGAGAGAGAGAGAGAGAGAGAGAGAGA
>JAOBRG010342914.1:0-14290 GCA_027574985.1 Umimayanthus nakama | reverse complement strand
ACATAGACACCGGCAAGGTGGACAGGAAAGCAAAGACGCTGACGATAGGTTGAATGACGATGATGGTGATGATGATGGTGATGATGATGCGAACGATGATGAAGATGACGAAGCAACCGTTTATGGTGAAAAGCCACACAAACACCAGCCTCCTTTAGAAGCAAGTCATCAAGACGCTGAAGAGAACGAACAAAGTTTTCAGTCTAATAATGTAGGGCCTACAGCTGAGACACTTGGCAAAGCTTATGCTGACCGACACTTCCATAAACATCGGATGTACGGTAACGATCGGGTCAGCACGGGGGACCAAATTGTACAAATGCAGGGTATCAGTGCACCTGATCGCATGCCCCACGGCTTTAGTGGCAAACAAAAGCAGTATATGCGCTATAGACCAAAAAATATATGGCCTCAATACTTTTGTTATCACAACACTCTTTTGACAGAGCCAGCATTGCGCAGGCCTTATGTGGTACAAGGACCGATGAACAAGGCTTCATTGCCGAGTGTGGGGCAAGGCCCCTTTAATGAGGGTTCATTGCTGAGCTTAGGGCGTCAGCCGCCCATACACGGGACTTCGTTTCCGAGCTCCGCTATTTTCAGCTCTGTGTTGCACCCTGAGATTTATCAGCCTGTTGTTGCCGAGCGTCTAATTCCACAGGGCTCCCAGCCTCTTGACCTTAACCCCCCACAATACCACGTGAGCTTTGACGGTCTACAAAAAGATGTTATCAAGACACCTGGTCAGCCTGTGAAGTTCAACTCCAACGACGCAGAAATCACAATTTCTAGAAAAAAAAACATTTTGCCGGTAAGGGCAAAGGATAGTCGGCAGAAGGCTTAGCGAAAATGCAAACCTTTTTCACTTCGCATGGTTATTCATTTACCAGCTTCTCGCTACAGTTTGTGCCGGAACAACTGAATGGTCTCCTTTTGTGCTCACCGCATATCTTTACCCGTCTAACCAACACTAATGATGGACTCTACCGAAACAGATTTTTTGTTACGCATGCGCGTGCTATGTAACAACTATCCCTCGAAGTGGAAGTGAATAGTGAAACATATGAATTTTTTTCAAATAATGAATATTTTTCATTAGTATTAACCAAACAGGTGGTAGCACTCTTCGCGTGCGCTGATTGGTTCATCAGACACGGTGTATCCTAGGATGTTCGCCTCCAGACAAAATTTTCAAAACGGCGGCTCGTTTGGCCACTGTCGCGGAAGAGAAAATTCGTCAAATGAACGAAGAAGCCAATCCTGCTAACACAAAAACCACCTGTTTGGTTAATACTTAAATAACTATCCCCTCAACGTCGGTGCCTAGTGAAAAATATCCACCTCAGTAGAATATATTTCACTATTCACCTCCCCTTCAGGGGTAGATAAAATAAAGTTTTACTTGTAGCTTGATGCAAATCAGAAAGTACTTTTCCTTTTTTCTTGTTGACCTTCACTTTTGCGAACAAACTACTGTTTTAAAACTTTTGCACTTGCTACCCCTAACTCCCCCCCCCCTCACCTGCAAATAAGTCCCTGTGCAGACACCAAATCCAAGGAAGAATGGATAAACAAGTTCAAGTGTCGATTACATAACCAGATGAGAATAACGAAGCTAGAGAAAAATCTGATAAAACTATAGTGGGTAAAAACAATGGAATAATGTGTTCCCCAACTTAACTTCTGACATGATTTAGTTTTTGCAAATTTGGATGGCTTAGTCATTCCACACATTTCGATTTCATATTTTCTTTATTACAACACCAAACAACACTTCTTTCATTCCATAGATTATTTTGAAATTTCACAATTGAGTAGTTATACCCAATATGAAGTCATTTCTCTGTGGCCAGGTTCGGATCAAAATGTTTGTTTCTAAACAGTCTATTAGGTCCTTGACTGGTCAGAACACATATAACAGATAAACCAAAACTATTAGGTCCAGAAAACTACAGACAATACAAGTTCTAATACAACCTGCTTGAACCACCCTTCACTGAAGCTGCATTCTGGGGTAAAAAAAACTTACTTGTTCTTTTACTGGAAAACAAGATCATTTCTGCATCAAATGGCTTTCCAATCTTTTAAATAAATATGCTTTAAAAGTCTGCCAAAAATATCTTTGGGGTTGTAAAGTCCTTAAAATTAGAAAAATGTAGCCTGACAGAAAGCATGTGGGCACAAAACAATGGTCTCTTAAAATCATTCAAATTTGTATATTAGTTCATAGTTCAACAAAAAAAAAACCCATCAAGGGTTACCTTCCCAGTTATCTCCTCTCTTAACTCTTTCAGCCCCAACCAGTTTAAAAGTATGTGAGTTCTCCCTACATTATCTACACAAAATCAGTTTTTTGGTAATGAGAATGAGCATCTGATTATACACACCAATTTATCTAATATGAAAAACATTGTTCCCTCAACTTGTTTACAAGGAAACTATAGAGATAGGTAAGGAGAAGTTCAGCAACCAGTCATATGGTCTTTCCAAGACATCAGCAAGAATTCATGGAGAAAAAAAAAGCCACAATACAAGTGTCTCGTATAGTGTCAGCACAAAAAGTTGTTTGCTATTGCGAAGAAAGCAAATGATGACAAACAGCAATTTTTGGAAATAACAAACCAAATTCTCCCAACCTGAGAAGGTTTAGGAGAATGCAGCAATTAATCTTATGCATTGTTTGGGGCTGTGTGGGTTAACCAACTCCAAGGGCTGTGTCAATGCCCACTCCTCTCCGTTGCAGGGGGAAGTTTTATTTGGCCAGTGCACACCCTTCCCCTTTGGGGGATACTCCTAGGCTGTACACACACATGCTGCCCTTCAGGGTATGGTTTTTCAACCACCCAATCTAGTTCAAAGCACTCCGAGAATATTTTATAAATGGGGTCTAAAAACCACACATTTTGACCAAAAAGAGTATGATTTGACCTTATGATCATAAACAAGATCTGCATTATTTTTGGTCATAAACAGGGTTAGCATTAAGGCTCGGGTTGCAGCCCCTTACTCAAACTTAAGCCGAGTACACCACCCCGCACCCCCCAGGGAATAACTCAACATTTAAGCTTTCATTTATTAAAATGGTGGAGTGACGCTCTGTCCATTGTGTTCACTGCGATTGATGGATGCCCACTCCTGTCTATTGCGGGGGAAATTTCATTTGGCCAGTGCACACCCTCCACCCCCTTTGGGGGATACTCCCGTATATAGGCTGTACACAAACATGCTGCCCTTCAGGGTATGGTTTTTTAACCACCCAATCTAGTTCAAAGCTCTCAGAGAATATTTTATAAATGGGGTCTAAAAATCACACATTTTGACCAAAAAGAGTATGATTTGACCTCATGATCATAAACAAGTTCTCATAAACAGGGTTAGCATTTAAGGCTCGGATTGCCGCCCCTTACCCAAACTTAAGCCGGGTAAACCCCCACCCCCTAGGGAATAACTCAACATTTAAGCTTTCATTTAGTAAAATGGTGGAGTGACGCTCTGTCCATTGTGTTCACTGCGATTGATGGATAGAATATATGGACAAGCAGTCTGCGCCCACTCGTCGGGAGTCCTGTGGTGTGCTGCACGTGTCTCCCCGAAGCTCGTCCGTAACATGGCGGTATCGATGCAGCCAGGGTTCAGGGGCACACACACCAGTGGTGCGGGTAGCTCAAGTGCGAGCGCTTTGCTCAGACCTTCAATTGCCCATTTGGTGCAGCAGTAGGGAGCCACTTGAGGGGCCACGGAGCGTCCCCAGCCGGATGAGAAATTCACGATCACCCCCCTCCGTGCTTCTATCATGACGGGGACAAACGCTCGAACAACATTCACCGTTCCCTTAATATTCACATCAACTACTTGCTCAAACTCATCGACTGGTACATCCACGAGATTAGCGTTGTTATTGGTTACCCCTGCATTATTAAGAATCATAGTTGGGCTCCCATGCTCTGAAATGATTTCTTTGGCCCATGCCTTGACTTCGTCATTGTTCGCGACATTGACCACAGAAAACTGTTTTTTTCTATCCTCGAAACAAAACATCTTGTTTAAATCTGATATCTTACTTGCAGTTCTTCCACAACCCAGAACAATGTGGCCATTTTTGTGGAACCAGTTGGCCATTGCGAGACCCAAACCTCGGCTAATGCCAGTAATTACTACTCGCTCCCTTTCAGCCGCCATCTTGTTTAGTTTTCTGCGAGAGGCCTGGGGTCTAGCTTCCTTCGGACGATCTCGTCCCCAGATCTCGTTTTGGCGCTCCGAGGATAAGAAAGGGGGAGGGGGAAACTCTCATCTCCCTCCCTTCTCTCCTCGCCTCTCCCTTCCCCTTTTTTGTCTTAGTAACGCCAAAACGAGATCTGGGGACGAGATCAGTTTCTCATTTCGAGACAAAAATCGGTTTTTCACAAGTAAACTGCGTGTAGTTAGTGCGGGCACTTTCTCCAGCCATAAAGACGTTATTCGTTTTTGATCCATACTCACACAACCGAAATCCTGATCATTTCAGACTGTTCAGAGAATACTGTGTGTATACTTAGAGTAGCAACCGCGAGCACCCCTAGAACGAATCTAGGGCAACTGGCAAAGCTTATCTGCGGCCATTTTTGGTCTTTTTTGGCCTGCCGTATTTTCATTGGAGCTCGGATACGATTGCTTTCGGTGACGTTTCAGTAAAGCTCTACTCCCAGAACGATAAAGAACAACGTTTATTACATGGGATCGTTCTTTCTCATATCTATCTAACTTTTCACCCTACCCTTCAAAACGGAAGATGTGGAGGGTGACTCCGACATTTCCCATAATGTACTCCAGTGATGTCACAATAATCACTCTGGTAGGTAAAGTACAAGTCATAATTTCTTTACGTAGACACGTTACTCTCATCGGTGCTGTTTTGAATTGGCTTCAAATCCATAAGGTGAAAATTGTGTGCACTTAACTTTGAAGACATTTTTTATGTCACAAATGTAACTTAATAACTTATGCTGTTTTTACTAATCTGAACAAGTAGCAAAAACATCGAGGGGGGTTTGCTGGGAATCGAAAATTAAAGCCTCGGTTTTGCGAGGAATTATTAAAGAAAACAAATTTCGATTTATGTTGGCGGCAACCCCACAACGAGCCCTTGCCAAAAGAATACTATTAGTATGCTTGCGGCGAATCAAAACAGTTCATACTCTTGGCTGACAACAAACAGTAAAATACAGAAAGCAGGCAAAAGTCACAACCTTTATTTCGTAAATTTATTTCCGAATATCTTAACTTTTTGGTTAGTTGTGGCAACATGCACCAACTTCTTTTCTCAAGCAGAACACATCTATCAAGCCGAGTATGCAGTGTTCCCTGGGAAGACTTGGTTAACGGAATTAAACAAAGTCTTGATAAAGTTCAGCACAAACACAATCTCCTATCTCTAACTATTTACTCTTAGAGAGTCTGAACATTTTCATCACTGCACAACTAATTTAAAAAAATACAGAGGAATACAAGAAAACAACGACTTAGTAACATGCAAGACTAATAAAACTATTCTCTTTAATATGAAGTCTGCTTCCCAGGGAACACCGATCAACGTGCACAGCGGTTGTCGCACTGGTAGCATGCTGGTCTACGACGTGTTGGAGACGGCGAGCTTCTTCAAATGCTCCATGAAGACCTGCAGACTGACGTCATCAGTGAGGACTGGTGCCCCGGCCGCGTCTTGTCCCCAAGCGAACATATTATTGTGGGTCTGGGACGGGTTTACCTTGGAGAGAAGGAACCGAGCCTGGAACATACAAAAGGGACATTAGTTACCCACAAATATCCTGGTGAAAAAGCCTCAGCACACATACTCGATACATAACTGATAAAACCAGCTGGCTTGAAAGCTCAACAAACTTCAAAGAGAGTGAGTTGTTTTATCTTATATTGAGCAAACCGTGACGTGCTTACTGTTTTGTAAATTTTTACAAGTGAGCCCAAAAGTTTCTAGTGGTTAGCTGTTCATTGCATCTGAATACGTTTTGTGTTTTTACGCAGTCAAGACCAACAAACAAAATCATAAGACCAAGAAACTGGCGAGTTTCAGAACGGTCTCGCTACATCAGTCGACTGTGCTTGATAGAATATGAAAGGAGTTGTTTGCCGTACATAACAAAAAAAAATTAAAACCAGTGCGGAAAGTATCACAAAAATTTCAAATGACACCAAAATATAGATTATAGGGGAAGCAGCAACATGGAATTGGCAGAAGAACTCCATCGTGTAAATCACTGTTAAAAAGATTCAAATATAAATTGTTCAATGTTAAAACTGTCTTAAAGCAAAAACAAAAAAATCTTGTTTGGTACACAGTATATTATTTTACTCACCTGACTCCCACCATGTTCCGTGTCGATGTAGCGCGGCATGGGAAAACGTGACTGAAGGATTTCCTGTGCGTCATCAACAGGCGCTTGAAGCAACTGGCCGAAACTCTCGTACTTGGGGTCGCTCTGATAGCCAAGCTTCCGCCACTGCGCTATCGTCTGTACACAAGTGAATATACATTTCATTTTTGAGAAGTCCTGGTGATTCTCTGAGCTATTCGAATGAGAATCACTACAGACTAGGGCAAAGATCGGTTTGATCAGAGAGTCGCCCTCTAACTCTGAGAACAAAAGACCACATTGGATAAAAACACAATATGAATAACCAAAACATTAAGCCTAAATCTGAATAGCTTATTGATAAAGTGTCAGTAATTGGTACTGCTATTGTTCGATAATCAATGGAATACTTCGTTCTCAGAGTAGTGCCTTACTGTGATCAGTTGAAATCTCCATTTAACAGGGGACCCGAGTTGACTTTAGAAGAAGGGTACGAGGAATTAAAAGTTTCGAAAAAAACTACCTTCAGCACTTAAAGCAAGCAAAAAAAAAATCAAGCTCGATAAGTTACATATCATGGACTGCTCTTTGACTGTAACAAATTGTCTTGTTTGTCAGTGGGGAAAAATAATTCTTGAATAGACCAAACCTACCAACTACGCCCCCCCCCCTTCCCAAAAGAAGGTCAACTTGTCTGAAGTAAAAATTGTAAAAACCAAAACTGCCCTGCAGTAAGTTGCTTATACATAGCAAAACTAAGTAGCAAACGACTGTATCTACTGTACAACCAAGGTAAATGACTGCATGGTACACCTTTACTATATTTGAATATATAATAGTTGGTCAACAAAAAGAACCATGATAGTGCACTTGAATGGCTACTCTGCTTCTAGTAACAAAAATTACAACCATAGGAAAAACGACATCAAGACTATGCACTCGAACAGGCAGACATGTTCTGGTATGGAAAGCCAGGATAATGCCAGTAATACCTCGCCGTGGTAGATCAGAATTTGGAAAAACGTGTCCATCAGGAGGATTTTGTCAGCTTGTATGCTACTGGAGTCAAGCAACACCGGCTGCAAGAGAGAAACAACTTGAAAATGAGGAACCAACAGAAAACACGGTGTACACTATATAATATCAGTGACACAAACTTCTCTAGCAATAGAATGTCTTAATGATTAGCTATATCGTACACGAACCATGACAGAGTAGTAAAAGCCTGTTTCCACAGACATAAACTCATGGAAGTCAAGTGTGTTAAACTAAAACGGAACTTGCAACAACAAGTTCTTAAGGAATCGAAACCGTATTTCCTCGACTTAACGCTTAGCCCCGGTTAGACGCCTACTCCATTTTAACGCCTGGTCGGCAAGGCTGAATTGGCAATAAACGCCGTGGGCGTTTTAAAACTCGGAGGTCCATTCGTTTATTCGAACTCATACTAGGAAGTCTCAAAATTCGTTTTATAAATAAACATAACAATGCAGCGTCAAAAACAAACGCCTAGCCCTAAAACTAAAGGATGAAAAATTACCTCAGGTGGGCCCTGGAATGAGTAGGAATACAGGATTGGTTGAATCATGATCAGAGAGTTTGTTACATCTTCTCGGTTAAGCACGTGTCTACAAGGTGCAAAGGAGGCAACAATGTTATACTGTGTCCGGACAAGCAGGACTACGTGCTCGTAGTATATCTTTCATATAAACCATTCAAAAGTCAACGAACTCGCACTTGTACTGTGCTGGTTTACCTGTGGGTAACTGTATGTCAACCTGGTCGCGAACGTTCTTTTATAAAAATGTACAACTCGTTCGTTTAGTATTTATTTTGCATGATGAAACGTGTCAAAGGGAAAAAATAGAAGCTTTATTTTTAAAACTACAAGAAGACTGAAAGGAGTCCCACTGTAATGCTCACGTTCTCTATAAAATTCCCAAGTTAAATTTTTCTTCTGATTCCGAGCATGCTGCCTCCCAGGTGAGTTAATGTTTCCGTAATCAAGTATAATTACTATTTGTTTTCTGGCATCCTCGTTGACGTGCGTATCTTGTTGCTTAAGTTTAAGGAATTAACATTAAAACTTCTTTATAGACTAGTTATCAAACAACTAGCTAATAACTACAGTAGAAAACGTGTTATGCAAGTTAGATACAAAAACAAGATCCACAAAAACGTCTACTCCTTAGTTTGGACAACAGTTCTAAATAAACAGAGAAGCTAAAAATAGAGACAGGTGCCAGATAACCAGACTTGTCAGTTAATTGAGTTTGATTGATCGTTTGAATAGGGACAATCAAAATCAAGAACGAAACATAAATAAGAAATAGTACCGATAAATGTGAAGATTTGCAATTTAAGAAGTTTTAACAGATGCGAAGTTTACAAAAAGGAGGGCAATACAACATTGTATTTATTCAGTAACCGTGCAAAATTCAGTAACACCATCATTACCACCGAGATGCTTATGTCATCTTAGGTTTGAATTTAAGTGAAAATGGGGTAACAGTTGCTGGAAACCAAACCCAAAAATACTACTACTGAAATTAAGTGAGAAGCGCAGGAAAAATGCTGAAACACATATTATGTGAGGTCACAGACATACTCTATCTATACCTGTAATATGATGATTCATCTGGACTGTTGTTGAAAACTTGAAGAAACTGTGATCTTCTTAGATGGAACATAAACTGCAGAAATAAAAAATTTTTTTTATAAGAATAATAAGTATAAAACAAGTATAATTATCTTTACAACCAAATATTGATTTTCTCCAAAATCTGAATATCAAAGCAGCAAGTTACATAACCAAAGTTGAGAACAATTGTGCACAACGTTTATTTTGCAAAAATGTACCTGAGGATACAGGGAGAAATTTTCCGCCAGTCTGAATGAGTTTGGATCATCTTTGTGATATTCACCGAATTTCTGGCACAGTCGAATGAGCATTCTATCAAGCCATCGCAATACGTCTGGTCCCTCGTCACCTTCAGCTCTAAACACAGCTATTCTACTCATCATTACTGCTGCAGCTTCCTGGTCAAAACCCATCGATATGTGACCAATGTTGGTTGAGTCCACCCAGTTACGTGCACACGTCGTAACACGCACTCGTCGTTGGCCGCTAGAGTGCTGGTACTGAGTTATGAACTGAACACACCCTCGTCCACCTTGTGGCACTGGCGCCGTGTGCTGTATGTGCAGTAAAGTAATAAAATTAATCAATCTTAGGTAAAACATAACTTTTTTTTTAGTTTATTGCTTACAGCCAGTTTCACACAGAACTTAGCACAGTAATAGACCTTTTTCCAATTCTTTTTGTTTGTTTATTTGAAAATCTTTAATCTTTTTTTTCTTTGACACAGTGATAATATTTTAAAAACAATAGGTATTTCCTTGATATCCTGGTACATGTAAATATAAGAAATCCAGAGAGTTAACTACATAACATTAATCTGAGGGAGGAGGTGGGGCAGCTGTATGTATGGAAAATTTTTGTTCTTTGTGGAACCTCCATTCTGGCACAAGGAAAATTTTCCAAATTCAAGGTAAATGTTTAAGCAAGATGGGTGTGTTGGTGATGGGCTGATACATGTATCTATGGGGACAAAACTAACTTTGATTACCAGTCATTACACAACAAATATTTGGCAAAACTGTTTAAACACGAACATGTACACAACCCCTCGACCGGCACAAGTGAGCCAGAGAGCCCCTTTCCTCTATCCTGGCTTAACACTGATAGCTACAAACTGTTCAGTCAGTAACAAACAATGGACAGCACAACAGCAAAACCAAATCACTTTTTGGTGCCAAAGATTAACATTGCAATCACGTGTTACAAACAGTTGTTTTAAAGCAATTGGGAGACAAAAGAAGTACATGTATGTCTATTGTTTGTATTACAGTGAAAGTACAGCCAACCTGGTTAACAATTTCAAAAAATAATGCACAAGTCGTTGATGGGTCAAACCCACACAGCTTCCATGCTGAAGTACCACCAACTCCGATTTCCTGTGGGAAATTGAGCCAGAAAAATATTTAAGGTTAGAAATGTATACTTAACTGTTACAATACAAAGGAAACAAAAATGGAAACTTTACCAAACACACGTCACTGATAGGGATATTTCTTACCGTTTCTGAAACATTTGGTCCCTTTCTGTCCATTGAAATACAAGGCCCGATGCAACCAGATACTTTCAGCTCGCGTGATGTCTAAACAGAGACAAGTAGTTCTTAGTACCACAATTGATCACTAAAACAATTATTATTAATAGTAAACTATCACCACATCAAAAGTTGCAACGTACAGCAAAAGAGAATGAAGTTGTTACGAAACTATTACACGTACTCAACTGGTGAGCAAAGTACAGTACAACATAATTATATAAAGAAATGTCACCTCAATACATGTACAACAAAAGACACATTCTTGGATCACAATAAAGACCCCGAACATGACAGAGTGCTCAACTGTACATGTACATGCATCTCTTTTTTGTTGTTGTTGCTCTTGTTGTTTTTTGCTGTCACAGTTGAATCAACAGTCTTTTTTCTTTAGGAAACTCAAGTTTTACCTTCTTACCCAAGAAGTTTAAACAAAAACAGCATAACCATATTAACAGAGGTTTTTGTCCAATCACTTCTGAAAGTGTTAAGGTTTCTCACATTTCTGAAACAAATATTAACTAAAAATTTTCTTCACTCTATGTTACTGTACCACCATACTTTCTATTTTAAACCAGTCGGTAGGAGCCCAAGCATGGTCAGAGGGGAGCCCAGATATCATAAGCCTTAGTGTTGACTTCTTATGGGCTTCTTCACCACGTAAATTTTACAATTACAAGGACCATGGAGCAACTTGAGATTGGGGGGGGGGGGGGGGGCACCAAACACATTTTATTACTGACCCTCTATAATTCTAAAAAAGCTTGTGTTGTGAAACAAATAAGTTCCATGTAACTAAATCATTGATTTTTGCAACAACATTATTTACCGTAACTAAAACTTTGTGTTGTCGTACTTGAAATGACGTACCTTGACTTCTAAAGTGCCACCAAAAGCCATTTTGAATTCTCCCCGCAGGTCTTTGGCAAACATTCTCTGGAAAGTCTGCTTGAACAGAGCTGTGTTGAAAGAATCACCCATCACCATGGTCCCCCTGTGGCATTTGAATGAGAATACTGTGTTTATCATAAGGCGGATACAAATTGATATCATTCTTTTAACCAGCACCTGTATGGGGTTTAGTCACCGCATGAAAAAATTTCATTAATCATTATTTTTTTAAAAGAAAAAAATTGGATCAAATTTTGGATAATTTGCCTCATCAAGATATATGTTTCAGTCTACAATAGTCCTCACTCAAAATCCTACGTTTAGTCTTTTCAAAACATTCCCTACCCAATTGGAGGGAACTAAAGGGGAAGAGAAGTTTCTAGGATAAAAATGACACTTATACTTTTCAAGTGTTCACTGTATATAAAAATAATGAAAACTTTAAAAAAAATATCACCAACATTGATGAGAAACACAATAACTATTATCAGTTTTCAGGGGCTTAATATGCATCTGGGCTTTTACTAAGTTCTTGTCCATTTTCCAACCCAAACAATAGTTGACCCAATGGACAACTTTGCACAGGCAGTGGAACTTGCATGCACCAAAATTGCTCTTTATTCAGTCTTCTACAGAAACGGTTTTCTTGTTTGGAATCATCACATCAAGTGCATTAGAAAACCTGAAAACTTTGTAATTACAAAAGGCTATTTTTTTATACATGTATGTGATTGTGTGTGCTTGTAATAAATCAAACTGCAGTTACAAGTTTACTTGTAATAAATGGTGTGTTGTTAAGGTTGAACTACCGGTAGTCATGGATGTGGATGTCAAAACTCTCACAAAAATATCTGCTAAGTTTGTTAGTTACAGTGTACATTCTTTCAACCTCTGACACCTGCCAAGTGAGACTCGATAAGATATATACTGATATACTTGAAACTTTGAAGAATTGAACTCCAAGTCTCTTAGAACTTCCGCAAGTCCTACAGATTACATGTACAGTGGGTCATTGATCCTAAAGTCATCCAGAGAATACTCACCCAGTAAAATTTGGACAATATTTCATCTCATACAGACCAGTCTGATCCAGAGCACAGGAAAACATATCAATCACATGTCCATTCTCTGCAGACCGGCGAGCCAGGTTTTCAAAATGCTGATGAAAGAAACAGATGACAGAAATTGGTAATAAAACTACATTTGCATGTACTGTACCATAGTCACAAGAAGTGTTTTATGTTTTCTTTACAATATTTTATGCAGTTCTGAAAGAAGTACTTAAACTTACACAAGTGTGCAAAAAAACGCTATAACTTTACAAAAATTAATACATGTTATGTGAAAATATTAAATTAACAAACTATCTTATTTGTGAGATCTCTCTGCTTGCAGTGTACCTCTCAGAATATTTAGACCCAGTGAGTGAACATCTCACCTTGGTGGCTTTACGAACATAAGAAGCATTGTCTTTTTCAAGGTCATGGTGTGAGCGCATTGGATTCTTCAGGTCATTGTCACAAACCATTCCAGGTCCTTGCGTCGCTGGTCCACCCACAAACATCATGACTCTGGCACCAGTATTGGGGTATGTACACTGTGAATAGTAGAAGTGTACCATCAAACTGATCCTGAATTAAATTTTTCTGAGCTGCACTGCCTTCTTAGAATCAATCAGTTTGCAAATCCTTTTAATCAATTGTTTTAGCTTCACAAAGCCACATAAGCTACTTCTGATCTGTATTTACCCAATACATGTATAATACATGTACACTCCCCAATTTTGAAGCCTGTTTTCAGAAAAAAATTTCTGGAAAAAAGTTAAAACCAAGAAACATACTCAAGACTTCCTACAGCAGCTCTACTATCAAATTCACTTGATGCAAATTATTTAATTTTCTGCTGTTTTGGAATACTACATGTAGGTACAAATTGTTTTTGTTTTCTTCAGCAAGTTTCTAATGTTGCAGCATGATCTAACACAATCCATTCGCATCAACACTTGTAAGTAAAATAATATATTATGCTAATGGAGCCAGATTTGAGAATGCTGTACAGTTGCATTTTTTCACAAATTTGATTTTAGTGAAGAATGACATTGATACACATTTTATTTTGAAAGCAGGCTTTCAAAATTGAGGTGTGCACTACACACAAAAGAATATGGTAATAGGAAAATCCTTGAGTTCAAAAGATTGGCACAGCACAGCATCGTTACAATACAGTAATGTAATAAAACTTCTTATGTACAGTAGTTTAACGACATACAAAACAAGATTTGATGGCATTGTTCTCCCTAGAGCCTTTAACCCTATTCAGACTGGGGGGGGGGGGGTTTCCAAAGTACCCGCGCCGATTTCAACTTTTGAGAACTTTTTTGATATTTAAGTAATACCAGCCAAATTTGGTTCATGACTTTTACTAAAATTTATTGGAGAACAATATTGTGGATAAATTTTGCATCAAGGGAGCCATTTGTTGCCATGTTTCACTAAATTATCAGTGTTTCAATTTACGAGCTGATGTGCATTTTGAACATTGAACTTTCGCTTGCAATAAAAGCTTTGCATTACTAATTTTTTTTAAAAATAGAGTTTTTGGTAGTTAAAACAGAGTTTTCGTTTCATTTTGTATAGTTTATTTGTTGTTTTTTAAGTCAGAAACTTGTTTAAACTTTTCTTCTTATGATAAGCTAGATTTTGTCAAAATCCCAATTTTTGACAGTAATGACATAATTGGGACGTCATATATGACATCATATCATTGATAACAGGATGGAAATTATGCAAACTTGATGAGATCTGTCAACTCTGAAAATATATCTTCAATAGCTTTAATAACAAAAAAGTTACAAGGGGGGGGGGTTCAAAGAGCCAACCC